>JBBPNP010000147.1:0-59879 GCA_038090955.1 Xerocomellus intermedius
ACGGTCTATGACCTTATCTTTACGCTATTCATATTACTCACCTTATCAAGATAAGCTATCTCTTATCTTTAGGTCTAGACTTATGACGTCATTCTTATCTCTTATCATGACATCATACTCTTATCAGCCAATGGCTGATTCACCTCTTATCTCTTATCATACTATACAGTTATGATATTAGAGTTCAGTATCAATACGTACAAACAGTACTAGATACTATATAAGATGGGCCTTACAGCCTATCTCTCTATCGAACTATCTTGTTCTTTCCTCTCACTGGTTCACTCCTAAGTTCCTCAACTTACTCTTGAACCACTTCAATACCTTTGTCACCATCCACTAGAACCTGTCTACGTGAGTCTCCCACTAGACACTTATCCCTTCGTGTTCCTGCGCTATCAGGGTATTCCCGATAAAGGGTGCATCTCGTTTCCACGACTCGGACGTGGTGCCCGTGGATGAACGACTTCGGGCCCTATGCTCAAAGTTAGAATTTATAGAAACACAGCCTGAGGCGATCCGGATGCAAGCAAGCGCTGAACACACGAGGTGCCTCGTGTGCACTGGTCTAAATCAAGAAAGGGCAACATGTATACAATGCAAAGAGGGGATGCGGACCAACTTGTTTGTTGCCAGTACTTCCCCCATTGTTCTGCTACATTGTGCCGCTGATGACCGCATCGTCGACAATGGCCAGTGCGTACTGACAAGATGGAGCTGACAGTGCGCTGATGCTGACCGTTGAACAAGAGCGTTCCACGCTCATCGAAATCGATGGCGGTGACAGGGTATGGGCAGTGACATTTTCAGCGAACGGCAAGTATCTCGTGAACGGCGATGAAAACGGGGTTCGAGTGTTGCGAGTGGAAGACGGAAAAGAAATGGCAAGGATGGAAGCGCCGTATGTCCTGTGCGTCGCTGCCTCGAAGGATGGGAGATGGATCGCAGCGGGGACGTTACGAGGCGAGGTGATCGTCTGGGATGCAGACACATACGAAACTGTCTTCACGCTCGAGGAGAACCGTGATGTTAACGGTGTCGATTTCTCCCCCGGCCAGGCCCAGCTCGTCACTGCATCGTATAACTGTACAGCGAGCGTCTGGGACATTGCAACTCGCCAACGAGTGGTCGGTCCACTTCACCACGAGGGCCCAGTGAGAGCTGCGAAATATTCGCTGCAAGGTGATCGAATCGCGACGGCATGTCCTAATTCTGTTCGGGTCTACGACAGCAATGACGGTCGCTTGCTCGTGGACATCAAAGTGAACGTAACCCCATGGCTCAGCACCGGTCTTCTCTGGTTCAACAACCACCTCTTCGTCCTATCCGGCAATGAAGTCAAACAAATCGAAGCATCCACCGGGTCAACAATCTCGGAATGGCGAGTTCCTGATAGCAGCCGCTTCTCGTGCATTGCCCTCCCGCAACATGGGGAATTTATCGCACACTCTACAAACCGAACCGTCGCGTTTTGGGACACGTCGACACACACACAGTTCGGTCTCATCCAACACCCTCAAGACATACGTTCAATTGCACTCTCGCCTGACGACCGGTTTCTCGCAATTGGTGGAGTGGGCGGGAAAATCACCATCAAACGGCTATCTCGCACCATTGTGAGTATCGTACTCCATTGGGTCATGGCGTACCTGAACAAAATCTTGCTCCGATCATCCCTCCACATAGGATTCAACTCCTTTGTCTCAGCTGTACCCCACTTTCCAGGAACCAGACATCCAGATTTGCGAGGCTGCGCTTGGTTCGTGGAAGTGCGATCAACTCGCGAACGCGGAAGCGTTGTTGACCGCAGCATTCCCTGAGTCTCGGGGTAAAACGCATCATGTGCTCGCTAGTCGAGCTCTCGTCCAAGCACGCCTGCGAAATTGGGACGCTGCGATCAGTGATGCCAAAGAGGTGTTTACCGCTTTGTTCTCGGATACGCTGGCGCTGGCGCTAATCTATACCAAGTCTATCAAAATTCAGCCTTCCGTCATCGGTTTCATCTCAAAGAGCGTAGCGCTTGTCGGAAACGGAAAAAAGCACGAGGCATATCGGGCGTGTGACATCGCGTTCGAGCACTTCCGTTCAACTCACGTTAGCTTTCTCCTCTTGATCAAGGTATATATTTCGTGCACTGTAACTTGTTTTTTCCTCAGTTACTTGTTTGGCTCAGGCTGTCATTGTGTTCATGGCTGGAGAGCACGACGATGCAATATCGCGCTTAGACGATCTCATCGCTACAGTGCAATCGAATTCAATATGCCATGTGGTTCAGGCACGTCCATAACGCGCTACCACACGGCTAATACACCACTGATACCTCCAGAAGGCATATATGCATCTTCTGCTCGGAAACTCGCATATGCAGCGCAGCGACTACGAGAGTGCGGTAAAATCGTTTGAGCGTGCACAAGCCCAGATACGGTGCCACACGAGTCGGGCGCTCTTGATGGTCTCACTGGTAAGCTTCCGAACGGCTATATTACAACTCGCTCACCATCCTTGACAGATATCTGGATGGAAATTTGATGGTCTCGTTATCACGATTTCACAACGTCTTTGCGAAGCCTTGTATGCGGCGGGTCGCACGAATGAGGCAGGCGAATCTCTGCTCAAAATGGTGACTACGTTCAACGAAGAGGTTTATATGAGCAGACCCATCACGAAGTGGGTTTCTGGTGAGCTTGTGTTCTACCTGTTCTGTTTTCCATGCATGCGAAACTTTTCCGCAGATTTCACCCAACAATGTCTCTCCACTCCCGAGAGTGATGGCGATGCAGCCCGACGTGACGAAGCCCTCGATTTACCAACCCCCACGCCGCTTTTGAGAGAGTGGGTAAAATCAAAATTATCGAGTAGCTCATGGAAAGATGCCTTGGTTGCTGCTAATGTGAGCATTTCTATTTAATCTGGTATGCATTATGGGCCTAACACCGTGACTCTGGAGTTCCTGGTTCCGAGATTCGCAATTTATCGGGTCATATGTGAACATCTCGAAACGATTGAGCACATAACGGAAGCGATTTTGTGTTTGCAACAAATGGTGAGCGAATTCGCGGGGGAAAACGACATGCATAGTGAACAGGCGAAATGGGTTCTTGGTGAGCGATCGCGCACGCCGTTTCATGTGGTGTTTATGTGATCAATGTCAATCTCCGTTAGACTTCAGACAGCGCTGCGCCGAAAGGTTAGGTCGCCTCGGGGATGCAGCAGTGGACGCCCAACGACACGATATCGCCATTGCTCAGTATTCAGCCGCGTTGTCTCTCAATGACATCATCCCAAGAGATGTTTTAATCAAACGAAGCAAGGTATATGTCGCAGAGTCGTTATGGGAGGACGCTTTAGATGATGCGAATCAGGTACGTCATTTATGCCTTGTGCGGATGTGATATTGTCGACGCACAAATATTAGGTGACAATGCTCGATCCGTTGGCTCCCTTGGGCTACGAGAGGGTATTAATGGAGTGGGCAAAAGTAAAGCTGACAGATGGGTCGTGGAAGAAAGTCTTGGAAACTGCTGGCGGTGTGAGTGTATCCCTCCATTGCAATGTAATGTGAACTGAATATGTTGTTTTGAAGTTCAAGGTCCCACGATTCCCGATATATCAGGCCTTGTGTGAACGTCTCGAGACGGTCGGCCACATCACGGATTCGACCGAGTGTTTCCACGAAATGGTAAGTGAATTGGCACAAGAGATACAAGGCGAGCAGGCGAGATGGATTCTCGGTGAGTGGTCGTGTGCGTGCCACATACGACACGTACGTGACCGTTCTCTGTCAGAGTTCAAATCTCGTTGCTGCGGGAAGCTAGTGGACCATGGGGATGCCGCAATGAACGCTCAACAGTATGACAAAGCCATCTTCCATTATTCGGTTGCACTGTCCCTTAGTCCTGCCAACCCACAAGCCCTGTTCACCATGCGAAGCAAGGCATGTGCGGCGAGCGGCTTGTGGGAGAATGCAATAGATGACGCAAACGAGGCATGAAGTTTTTCTTGTGACTAATTATGTCTTGTTAATGGAGATTGTCAGGTAATCATGCTCGATCCATCGTCGCCATTTGGCTATGAGAGGAAGTATGTGGCGTTACGTGGTGCAGGACATTATAAAGATGCATTAAATGCGTTCGAGACGATGCTCTCGAAGATGTCACAGCCACCTGATCCAGATGTTCACGGTGGGCGTGATGCCTTCATACGGTTATCTACTGATAGTGTCGTAGAATGTTATCGCCAGTACACCAAGACGAAAGAAACGATTCGCAGGGTCATTCAAGACGCTATTCGTGATTCGCCTCGAGTGCTCATTAACACCAATTCTGGTCGTCTTTGCAACAAATCTGAGCAAGCTGCTGCTTTCGAATCGTTGCCAGTCTTTGCGGAACTCATCTCCGAGTCATCTATGGCCACACACATTGACCACGCCCGGATTAAGCAGGAAGTTACTGAGTACTACCGTTATGCCACGTTCTCGCACAAGTGGGAAGACAACGAACCTCTGTTCGAAAAAGTCCTACACGTCGTGGTGTACGATCTCGAGGAGTCTCCCACTCATGACAAGCTGCAAATGTTCTGCAAGATCGTGCGGGATGCCGGGTTCCATTGGGCATGGAGTGATACGTGTTGCATCAACAAGGTGGATCACTTCGCGCTCCAAGAAGCACTGGTCGCCATGTTCAAGTGGTACGAGGGCTCCGCCCTGACTATCATTTTCCTCCGTGGCGTTCGCTCTCCGTCGCGGCGCGGCGCTTTGGTGAGGAGCATTTGGAACACTCGAGTATGGACCTTGCAGGAATATCACGCATCCAAGGTGGTCCGATTCTACAATGAAGACTGGACTCTATACCTGAACCTCAACATTCCCAACCACAAGGAGTCGCACAAGATTATCTCGGAGATGGAGGAGGCAACCGGTGTCTCGGCACGAGCGTTGATGGCACTCCGACCAGGCCTCGATGACATCCGGGAGAAACTGTGTTTAGCTTCGAGACGAGAGACAACCCTCGTTGAGGATGCAGCATACTCATTACTCGGGATATTTTCTGTGTCCTTATTTGTTGTGTATGGCGAAGGGAACAAGGCGCTCGGGCGACTGTTGGCGCAGCTACTCACAAGCTCAGGAGATACAAGCATTCTTGCGTGGACAGGGAGGTCTGGCAAGTTCAATAGTTGCCTCCCTGCCGATATCACCGTGTTTAGCCAGTTGCCGACGTCCTACATTCCGCCGGCCGTCAAAGGTGCCGAAATGGACATGATCACTGCTAAATTGCGGGCGTCTTCACTCAACCTTACCTTGGTCATGAAGTTGTATGACCACCTCAATGAGCTCCCTGTACCATGGTTTGCAGGACAACGGATGAAACTTCCATGCATCACTTTTAAACTCGGGCCTTTATCGACTTCTCGGAGCAGGTCGGAACGGGTTTTTCGTGCACAAACAGCTGTGCTTGGGGTTGTAGAGATTAGGACCAAAGAGGATCTATCTCGATTGGATTCCCTTTACCTCGTTCACCCTTGGATTGACTTTCTCCTCGGCCGACAATCTGTTGGGAATGTAACGGAGACGATATACGAGGAGAGTATAGGCGACCAGTCTTCAACAATCGATGAGTCATCGTTCCCTGGTTCGTCCGTCGCTGCTCGCTTTGGGCTGCCATTTGGTGGACCGCCTACGACATCTCGATATGCAGAATCCCTCCGGCCCCCTTCATCTGTATCGCAGTCGGACAAGCAGCTGCGAGCCCTCCGACTCATCGCTCGAATGAGACTACCGTTCGGTGCACTGTTGCTTACACCAAACCTTGGCAATGTGGCAGCATTCAGGAGGGTCGCTGCGGAAAGTCTGATCACAGTCCAGGTAGAGGAGATCGTGTCGCCAGCGACATTGAATAAGCTAGTAGACAATGTACTCGTACTGGATGTGCTTTAACGATTGTTATCATTGTATCAATGGAGGATACTCATACGTCGCATGTACGTCACCCGCATGTTTTTCAGATTTTCCATCATTGCTTTCGTAGGCCTTCGAGAACGAGCGTGCGCCGTGCATTGGGACATAAACTCGTGTTAGTATCGCTGCCCCAGACTTTCCTCCTTTTGTTCTCGTAACCTTCAGCCTTACAGGATTGCTGTTGTCGATGTCGTCGCTTATGAGAGATCCAAAGAAGACACCCTTGTACTGCCGCGACACTATCCTTCACCGTGACTGTTCGCGACACCACTTATATGCGCTCGTACGGATCTGTGCGTCGTTTCCGACTGAACTTGTCTTGACCATTGCCAACGGCCGTTGCGCAACATATACACTGTATCGACAAACATCGCGAAAATGATTCATCTTGGGAGTCGTTCTTTTGGGGCACACCCATCATTGCAACCTATCCATGGACATCAAATACTTGTAAGCAAGAAACGAAGGAGAGAAATCAAGTCAAATATAAGTGACCTCCCCGAAGGTCACCGTCCCAGGCCGTCGCTTCTCCCCCGACTTGGCCGCCTTGGCGTCCCCCTTATCATCAACTCCCAACTTCGACTTCTTAGGGCTGTCATATTCTGCCCCCCCTAATCGGACGGATAGCATCGAGAAGGGCACATGGGTGAATGTGTAAGCGGCGACCATTAGGGAAACATACAAGAGAAGGGGTACACGTACATGTCATGGGCGTGTGGCTTTCGTGCTCGTTACTCAACAAAAGTGATTTCTGCGTCGATGCCGACACTAATTCTTCTTGAAGAGAATTAAATGTGTGTTGCCGCAGGGCGAAGCACAACAATGTTATAAACCCTGGTAATACGTATACACAATAAAACACAGTTGACGCACCGTTTGATGCAGTATGAACCTGCGACGAAGCTGGTTTGAGATCCAAGACTGACTTTGACGCAGGCGGCGGCAAGGTTACTACCGGTGAGGGCATCTTGGGAGGGAAGCTCGATCCGAGTGATGAAGCACGTTCGTCATTCCCTTTCGACACGTCAGGTCGTTGTTGGATGCTAGATGTCCCGAATTCATGTATGATGGGCAATGGTGGGATATAGGGAGTTGATTGCGTGGACGATGATGAAGATGGGGGTGGAATGAAAGGCGCAGTGGAGGACATGGGGCCGAAAGGTGCTCCGTTGAACGGGGTGGCATAAGAGGGCGTCCCGTTAAAGGACATGGAGCCGAAAGGTGTTCCGTTGAACAGGGTGGCACTAGAGGGCGTCCCGTTGAAGGACATAGGAGGAGGCGGATACAATGCAGTTGACCAGGGCATCCCAGGAGGAGGTGGGACTATGAAGAAAAAGAAAAAGTCGGGTAGGTACACACAGAAACGTCACACCGACCACATCAGCATGGACACGCACCTGGCACCGTACCACCTACACCGTGATGAGATTGGTAGTAACCCACATCCTCCTGCCTTGGTGGGTAGGGATAGGGATATGTTCTCGCAGTCATACCCCGCAAATCGGTCAATCGGTCTTGCATCTCTCTCATGAGCCATTCGCTGAGACTCCGCATCTGTCTCGTCAGTTCTTGTTGTTGATCGATGCCCGCACGATGCGCGAACCGTTGCTCCTGATAGTATTCAATTGCACATGTTAATGACTGCTCATGCGAGTGAGGTGTTTGGGTAACCCACTCACCCTCAGGACTTCGAGCAGTGTATCATGCAGAGGAGCCTGAGGTTGGGTGAGGATCTGTGGGGACCGATCAATTAGGTATTGAACAGGGGAAAATGGACATCAAGCACGCTTACTTGGCCAGGTTGCATCAAGGTGTAAATCTGTGGTTGAGCCAAAACACCTGGTTGTTGAACATGGACGTTCGTCGCCGCAGGAGGTGGAACGGCCGTCTATAGGACAAGTCACGTCAGTGCTCGCTCGCTCGTACCGATAGCGAACAATTCTACTTCGCGGGGAGCCTGGTACAACCTAGGCGCTTCGCCAAGGCTTCCAGGATTTTCCGATCCTCCGGAGGAACGCCTTGAAGAGTGGGTCCTTGAGGACCGCCTTCGTTGGCGAGGTCGTACGTCTGCGGTCATTAATACTGGGCCTGTAGGGAATTGAGGAATTGGCGCATAAACGTCCCGTCGGACAAGGTCTTCCCAGCGTGACATGCGACTTTCTATTTCAGATTCAGAATCCGATGACTGTGTGCTGAATCCCTCAGTTCCAGGTCTGGTTATAATAACTGGGGGTAACACTTCTGATAGTTGGGGTAAGGTTCCGCCGGTATTGCGTCCAACCAACTCTGGTCTTTGTAAAGAGTGGGGCTGAATACTAACATCGCCTTCCTCAATTCCGGGGAGATTTTCGGAGTGGTCGCTCGGACGGCGATAGCCTAGCGGTGGAGTGTCAAGTGTATCAGCGTCCTCATCACCGCTGTTGGAGCCGCTCGTTTCTTCTCGGCGCTCATGACGATGCCTAGGGGAGCGGTTGCGGTGAACCTCGTAACCCTGCGTGTCTTCCGAATAGTCACTGTCTCTGCGGCGCTGTCTGGGTTTCGATGAGTAATCATCGACACGCCCCCGGGGGTGTCTTGCTCTTGGAGAGTAAGACCGAGAAGGTCGATCGTCGTCGGGACGCTCCGGCCTACGTAGGCGTTGACGACCCTCGTCTGGGGGTGAATTGTCCACAGGATGGCTCATCGAGTCTTGGCGATAATGCCGGCGACGAGAACCTTCCGCAGGAAGTGAACGTGTGTCACTCCGAAGCACTTCCACAGTAGGGGCAAGACGGTGAACCTCCGGGGACGCGTGTATGGAAGGGTATCTCTGGACATGCATATCGTGAAAGTGTTCCGAAGGAGTCGTCAGGGCTCCCGGTGGTTCCTGAAGGGGCTCTTGGACGCTTTGAACGACTACATCTGGGGCTTGCTCGCCTACATAGAACCGAGTTAAGCACCACCGCGGCCCTCGGAGTCTTTGCCATCCACTTACCCGGCATGCTTCCCGCGACTTGGTTCGGAACGTCTTCTCGCGACACGGTCACCCCCTGGTCATGTGGGAGCCGCAATATCATGTTCAGAACGTCTGTCAATTGATTGTGCAACACCCGATCACGTTCCGCAGTGGCCACATCTGAGCCCAACTGCTCTTGGAGGGCAGTGATTTGGGCAATGAGTTCTCCAAGTTGAACGCTGCGTTGTTGTTCGACATGTCGTGTAGTGACATTCTGGGCTCGCACTACCCCCTCACCTTCCAAACGAGAATCTGTCATATCGAGCACATGTTGACTGGAAGGTTGCGAGGTCGTAACTGATGGCTCAATAGCCGAACTGTGATCACGACTGTGGCGTGAATAATTGGGAAGGGACAACGTACGCGGGTTCAAAGCTGGTATCGCTGTCATCGACTGTAAACGATTGCCATACCGTAACTCAAGATCATCTGCTGAAGGATATTAGCCTACAGTCTTTATCAGATACAAAACATAGACTCACGCCGTGTCTGTGGGTCAGAGGAGCGTTCTAAAATAGAGCGCATGTCGTTAAAAGTTCGGGCCGCCTCGTCGTATCGACCCATGCCCTGCAACGCCTCATGCTTTCTTTCATAGCCCAAAGGGGAAAGCGGGTTCGAGTTGATTACCTCGACAAACAACATCGTTGAGCACATAGTGATGCATTGAAAAGTGGCAAGCATACCTCGTCCGCATCCTTCAAAGCGTCTTCCCATGCATGTGTTGCTGCGTATGCCTTGCTCCGCTTAATCAGAATGCCGTCCCTTGTTACCGGACCCGTGCTCAAAGCCATTGAATAACGGGCGATGGCCTCGGTGTAGTTCCGGGACGTCATTGCATTGTCGCCGAGACTTTCCAATGACTCCAGGCATTGTTGGGTAAACGCTAAGGTAGGGTGTGTTGTATTAGGTCAACACCAACACGAATGGACTTGCTCACTAGTGATCCACTCGGCGTTATCCTTTCTCGTTCTTATATCTTCCCCAAAGTCGTGTGTCATTGTCCCGAGGGAGCCTAGCGCCTCATTTGTACGTTGAGCAGCATACAAAACCTCACAGTCTTTCCGATAAATGGTAAACTGCAGATTATCAAACCTCCAGCCGCATATCTACATTCATCAATGTACGCTGCAATGCAGTACACTTCCGCTTACCAAAGAAACAATCTTGAGGTCCGAGACCGCACGGAATGGCCCAAGCGACTGCGCCCGTGACAAGAGCTGCAGTGCCCTATCGTAGTCCACTTTCTTGGTTGCCAACGTCGCAAGCCGAACATACATTTCTGCCTAGAAACAGGATCTCGTGAGACTTCCACAGTTGCTCGTTACAAAACCTTGCCTGAACAGAGGAACATGCCGACTTGACCTCAACCGGACAGCGCTCGATCAGGTCGGCGATACCGGCCATGCTTTCAGCATGATACCCGACCTCAAACAACACGGTGGACTGACAACAAACGGGATGTAAGCAAACTGACATACATGGATGGGCAGCTCACTTTGATTAGCAACACAACATCTCTATCATGAATTTCACACTGTCGAAGAGCAACGTTAAAGGCTTCAACTGCAAATTCATACTTTCCCTGCCCGAACAGCGCGAATCCCTTTGCAACATGAGCCACCACCGAGGGCTGGATATCAATCGACTGTGTGTGCAATGCGGTCACCTTGAGGAAATGTGAAAAAATAATACAAAACTGACCGTTTCGGCATCCCTCAGTGCCGCATCCCAGTGATGTAATCGTGCTCGGATAAGCGCTCTATTGGCAAACGCGGAGTGATCAGAACCCGTGCGACGGATGAGTTGCCTCGACAGTATTTCTTCGGCATCATCCAGTTTATCTTCTTTCCATGCTTCACGGGCCGCATCGTCGATATCCGTCAGTCGTATGGACGTGTCGCTGTCACCGTGAAGCGCATAATCAGCGCGATTCTACGACAACATTTCAAAGGGAGAGGACAACTTGCCAGATGGTTTGCAAGCACACAGTACCTTGAACCAAGTGAGTTATGTGCGGCAATTCAACAATAGAGAACCCACCGTCTTGCGAGATTAGACGATAATTCTCGGACACGATCCTTTCTAGCCGGCCGTCATGGCCAAGGTCCTCTGGCTTCAATAGTCCCTGTATATCCAAAGGCGTTAGATATTGATTCAATCAAACATGCATTAAAACGAACTTTTTCGAACAGGATACTCCACTGACTATCATGAGTGATAGCAACATTTGCAGAAGGTTCCTGGACGATGAACGTGGTCGTCGAACCTCGTCAATCCATAGAAATCCTACAATACACACCTTGCTTAGTAAATATCGATTGACAACGTCAGATGGGTGGAGGCTCTGAATGCCGCTGTCAGTATCAGTGAAGCATGTGGGTACCATCCGCTGACCTGGAGAAGTTGTGGAACATGACTGATCGTTACGTGACCAGTGGCACCTGCATCGTGGGGTTCCGGGGCCGACGAGAGAGTTGTTCTTGGGTCCTCGGTTGAACGACTCACTGGCAAAGTCTGTTCAGCCAATTGCCTACCTCCGCCACCACCCCGAGACACAAATCTTCTCCAAATATTCCCGGCTCTGAAGGGACTCGGACCGTTTCCCCCCTTAGAGAACTTCGTCGACCGCCACGATTGAGCAGGCGGGGCATCTACCTCGATTTCAACCCATCTTTTGCCCAATATTCCCTCTCTAATCGCAATTTTGAATCCACTGATGAATACGGATTGGTTCGGCATTCCAACGTCAATCTGTGGTCCTACACGCCAGTCCAACGCACGCATAGTCTCCCAAGCGTAAGACATATTATTACTCTCTCCAACGTGCGATGCCTTGAATTGCGCAGATGATTCAGCGGTACCAGTAGCTTGATGGAATGCTGCAACCGACCAAGAGCTCGTTTTGTACAATCCAGTAATCAGATAGAGGGAGTCGTGGGTGATGATACGACCAAGGTGCTGCTCGGCGAAATTGTACCAATCAGCTGCATTTCGAGTCGCGACATCTCTGAATATCTGTCTCTTGCGGAGCTTGTAGCTTTCGGCACCTTTTGGAAGAATGAGGAGTGCGCCTTCGCTGGATGAGAGGCTGAACTCGTAGGTGTAGGGACTGCTCCATGCTGTATAGTCAGTCTGATAGCCCGAACACCGGTTCTTCTAAAAGGGAGGCGTGACCCACCGAGATGTAGTATCGCCAGACGGCTCGATGGTCCTAGCTGTTACTGAAGATGTGGATATAACCCGACCAGGGTACTCGGCATGAGGAAAGGAAGCGATGTCCCATTCATTAAGTTCGATAGGGACGAAATTGTCAGGTACACCAGTGACACGGTGCAAGGGATGTTCACGGGGTAGGCATATATTGAAGAAGACATCAAAGCTGCCGTTCTCTAGATCAATGACGCCGACATCGCCAATCCGGAGTCCGTCCCGACGGCGCAGTAGGAGTTCGTGGGAGGGCTCTGGTGTCCATAGAGGATATCCGTAACCGAGGGGTAGTAAATGTTTTGCGTACAGTTGCGGCGGGGGATCAGTCATGTCGTGGCAACGACTCGGAGAGTAAGACGAGAGGAAGCTTGAGAAAGATGATTAGCGCCGGGTGACTGGCGCTAAGCAATAAACCACGTGCTGCCCATGTGTTTTAGTACGTGTTATGGGGGCACCTGTGACACTCCTACCCCCTTCAGGTTGTCCGGACTCCGCCGCACCTCTCCAATCCGTCTCACCCACCCCTACATAACACCCTGATGCACAACCCCACACCCCTCCCCAAGTCAGCGCATTGTACGCACCCACATTGGTAAATAGGAAGTCTGTCCCTGGATCTCGGTATTTGACGGGTTAGCCTGCAGTGGGACACGTACGGACAGGCGGCTAATGTCAAACGACAGCTGAGATGAGTGACGGGAGGAGAGGGTCGTTAATACCAGTAGAGACAAGGAAGAATGAATCAAATGGTCCTATAGAACGAAAACCAAAAACACGAAAAACACTCACCGGAGTCACCCAACATATGACCGTCCTCATCCCACCACACGTGATCCCTAAACGTCGAGTCCCAACCTCCCTGGAAAGTCACCATGTCGGCAGTCGACCAGGAAGCTCGTGGATGACGTAGTTCTTGTAGACGTTTTCAATGCGATGGGCGATGAATGGTGCAATTGAGAACGTGGGGTAGAACAGGACGGACGGGGTTGCACGAACTCGGATTGCATTTGGCTTGAAAGTTGTGGTCGTCATTGCTGCTGCTGTGATGGAACGGAGGTCATAGCGCGCGGAGTGGGCCCGTCATAATGGTGTTTGAGGAAGTAGATGACAGGGATCGCACGGCATATGTTACAGGACTCCGGAGTGGTCGAGGACTTGATATCTGATGGTTGGTACTCATAAATCAGCATATTTATACGCCTGATAAACCTAGGCCTGATCCTCGAGACGGCAACGAGAATCTGAGCATACGTACTCACGGATCATTCGTTTATAACTCGGAATTGGCTCGGAATTGGCTCGGAATGCTCCCAATTCATGATAACATGAATATAACAAGTTAGTTACTATCTGCCAATGCGAGGCCGACAACTCAGTGAGTCGCCGCACGTCACGTTGCGGGTCTACGAGTAAAGGCTACAAGTTGGTGGCCCGCCTTCTCGACAAATTCAAGATGGCAAACTGCCACTCCTAACACTTACCCACCTCTCGTTCAATTCCGATTCTAATATTCTGGACCAGTGACATGTATGCATCCCCCTCATCCTCCGAGCGTCGCTACTCACACGTTCACCTCAAGTACTGAGGGGTACGTTGGTTTGCAGTAAATGCGGCTCTTATTTTCCACGACTCGGCATAGATCATATGTCTATAGCTCCTCCAAACTTAGTGTCCATTCCATGGGCAGTTCCCTTCGAATCGATAGCATCAGCCACATTCGAGGTCAGTTTCTTTGGCATTTCAGATTTGGAATCGTCCAACGCAGGGAATGCAAATGAGAGCGGGCTTGGTGCTGAAGATGTGTCGGCTAAAAGATTCAAACGTTGAAAACCCGTCAGTAAGTCAATGCTATGCAAACTCACATTTTGGCGAGCTTCGATCCAGGCTAGGCTTAGACAAGGGAGAATGTGGAGGGCTTAGCAAAATCAATTCATCACGTTCAGGCTGGAGCGCAAGGGTTTCGGAAGGTGAAGCAGGTTTTGCCATCATACCAGCTGTGGGGCGGACGTTAGAGGCTCGCGATCATCAGACATAGAAACTCACACTTTGAGGCAGCCTCTGTCGAGATCAGGTTGGGTTTTAAAGCTGGCTCGACGTCAAGCAAAGACGTCTTGCGAGGAGTGGAAGGTCCAAGCAAGCCAATGCTCTCGGGACGAACGGGCTCGACAGTCGGCGCAGGTCTCTGCTTTATTACCGGTTCGACGGAGCGCCACCCTGGACGACTGTTTTGGGTATTCCCGGGGCCAGTTGGCCTGACTCTGGTGGGCAGTGGCGCGGCCATAGATCGTGTTGGCTCCCTCTGTGAGTGGGCTCTTGATATTTTCTCCGGAACACGTCCTGGAGGAGGAGGCGGCGGCGGCGGCGGCCTCCTGAGGATGATTGAGTATGTCTGCATGGATACAACACTGGAATTTGGGAACAAACCATGCTGGCTCGAACTCCCCACCTGGGCCATATTTAGCTTTCATCATCATGAGTTGTCCAAGTTCTCTGTGAAGTGGTGTAAGCATACGGGCTTGATGACCCACGGAACGGGTCTGACGCACTGTTGGAGCTGGCGGCGTTCTTCGCCCAATCTGGCGACCTCATCCACGATCATTTGAGCTTCCGTAGCTAATGCGTTGACGAAGTCTTCTCGGAGCTGCAACATGCAATATCAGTCATGATGCCGTAGCATGATGGAGAGTACCAAGATACGCACACTCCGGAAACCGTAAGGTAGTTGCTCGCGATCAGTACCACCATCCCTCTCTTGTTGTTTCCCTTTGCTACCAGTGCCATCCTTCTTCCAGTCTTGGGATCACATTCCATTAACGACATGTCACAAGAGGCAGGACAAACTGCTTACAGCCCGAAAGCGCGTCAAGCAGTTCTCTTTGCTTTGCATTAAACATGTGCAGTTCATCCAGCAATTCGAACACTGTACAGTAACTTCAGCGCGCAAGAATCTCCGAAAGTTCCTGTCGTGACTTGCCAGGTACGTTACTCTGTTCGTCTTGTTGCGGCCTTAGTATTAATTGTTGTTCAGCGAGTCGCAGCATCTTCTTCATTAGCTCTGGCGCTTGCTTGTCATCTTCCCGGTTCTGTCGAGCTATGTCTGTTAACAGATCATGCAGCTTCTGATAACGTTCGGTGGTCATCTGTTCCTGCAGCCGTTCATCAGAGGCAGCGAAACTAGTTCCAGGTGCCTCGTTCACAGCATCAAGTTGCTGTTCAAGACGACTCGGTTGGTCTGCTGAAGGGAGCGCCTTCCTTTCCCGAACCATCGCGTCTCGCTCTGCGCGAAGTATGTCCAAGATATCGGCGGTACGTCGGGGATCAATGTCCTGTGTGGTTGTCAAGATCGACTCGATGGTCAATTTGTGATCCGGATTGCGACGTGGCGGGAAAGTCTGCATACGAGGATCGATCCTTTGGATGGGCATCGTCGGTCCTGAATGCCCTGAACGAAGTCTAGAATCAGTTGGGGTTTGTGGGCAATAACAAAAGTGCTCACGTTGGGTATGTGGGTCAGCAAAGCGCTCAAGGGTAGAAAGCATGCTATCAAAAGCTTGGATCGCCTCGTCCTGACGTCCCATGCCCTGCAGCGCTGCAAATCTTCTTTCATGTCCCCAAGGTGAGAGAGGGTTCGATGCGATGGCCTTTTAATTTGTGGAAAGCGTTGTTGAATACAAGCTGATGCAAAAGATACAATAGTGAACATACTTCGTTTGCGTCGTTCAAAGCATCATTCCATGCACCCACCGCCGCGTGTGCATTGCTCCGCTTAACCAGAATACCGTCGCGGGTTGTCGGACCCATGCTTAAAGTCGCTGAATAATGCGTGATCGCCTCGGTGTAATTCTGCGATGTGAACGCGCTGTCGCCGAGGCTTTCCAACGACTTAAGGCACTGCTGGGTAAACGCTAAATTGAGGTATATTGTATGGCTTCGATACCTAAACGAATGGCCGTACTCACTAGTGATCCAGCCGGCATTATCCTTTGTCGTTCTCACATCCTCCCCAAGGTCGCGCGTCATTTCCCCTAGTGATTTCACTGCCTCATTGATACGTCCAGCAACATACAACACTTCGCATTTTTGCCGGTGAGTGTTAAACTGCAGATTATCAAACCTCCAACCACATATCTAAGATCATCAGCATAACCTGTAACGCACTATACTGGCACCTACCAACGAAATAATCCCCAACTCTAGAATCGCATGGAATGGCCCGAGCGATTGTGCACGTGACAAGAACTGCAGCGACCTAGCGTAGTCCTCGTTCTTGGTTGCCAATATGGCAAGCCGGATATACATCTCTGCCTGTATACAAACATGATATAAGATTCTTACAGTTGTTCGTCTCGAAACACCTGCCTGAGCAGTGGAACATGTCAACTTGCTTTCGACTGGACAGTGTTCTATCAGATCAGCGATACCAGCCATGCTTTCGGCATGATACCCGACCTCGAACAAGACAATAAACTGTGACAACAGAAATGTGATAAGTGAACATACGTGCACGGATGGGTGGCTCACCTTGACGAGCGACACAAAGACCTTATCACGAACGTCACACTCACGAAGAGCGACATTAAACGCATGTACCGCTGAGGCATATTTTTGCTGCCCAAACAACGAAAATCCTTTCGCGACGTGAGCGGTCACCGATGGCTGGATGTCAATCGACTGTCCATGCAATAAGATTACCCTCAGTACAACGTAAAAGAAGATACTGACTGTTTCAGCGTCTCTCAGTGCCGCATCCCAATGATGTAAACGTGCTCGGATAAGCGCCCGATTGGCAAACGCGGAGTGATCAGAGCCCGTGCGACGGATAATTTGCCTCGATAGTATTTCTTCAGCATCATCCAGCTTATCTTCTTTCCATGCTTCACGAACTGCATCGTCGATGTCCGTGAGTCGTATTGAGGAGTCGCTGTCCGAGTGAAGTACAATGTCAGAACAATTCTATCAGCGTATTCACAGGAGTTGCCTTATGGTTTGCAAGCGCACGACACCTAGAACAAATAAGTTAAGTATAGAAGCTCGGGAAGGAGGACCTACCGTCTTGTGAGACTAAACGATAGTTTTCGGACATTATGCTTTCTAGCCGACCATCGTGGCCAAGGTCCTCCGCTTTCAATATTCCCTGACATTTCCAGAGGTCACAGTTTGAACGATGCAGTGTAACGATGGCCACAAACCTTTTCAAGTAGGATGTTCCACTGACTATCATGAGTGACAGCAACACCTGCAGAGGGCTCCTGAAGACGGTCAGACGTTGTCCGTTCACACGTGGTGAGTGTACGAGACACACCTTGCTTAGCAAAGATCGATTGACGATGTCAGAAGGATGAAAGCTCTGGCACACTTGTCAGCATAAGAGGCAAGGTTTCAGTATGCTATTGGGCGCATACCTGCAAAGGTTCTGGTATATGACTGACCGTAACACGCCCATCGACGTCCATAGACTCATCAGGCGCTCCTGCTCCTGGGTCGTTGGCGGTGTCAGCCTCAGCCTGCTCTCCGGTCCCCCTCTCGCCACCACCCTTAGACACTAGTCTGCTCCAAAGCTTTCCAGCTCGAGAGCGACCCTTGCCACTGCTGTACAGTTTCGTAGGTTTTAAACGAGTAGGTGGAGCGTCTACCTCGACTTCCACTCGTTTTCTGCCCAAGATGTTGTCCCTTATCGCAATTTTAAACCCGCTGATAAATACAGCTTGGTTTGGGATTGCATTCCAGTCACCTAGAGGCCCTACACGCCAATGCAGGGCACGCGTGGTCTCCCAAGTGTATGCAGCGGAAATGTTACCCTGCCTCGCTTGGCCCGCTTTGAACTGCGCAGGAAATTCTGTTGCACCAGTCTGAGACGAAGCTTCATGAAACGCGGCGACAGACCAAGAATGGGATTTATAACACCCCGTAATCAGGTAAAGGGAGTCATTCGTGATGATGCGACCAAGTTGTTGTTCGGCGAAATTGTACCAGTCAACCCCATTCTGGGTCGCCGTGTCCCTGAAAACCTTTCTTTTGAGGAGAGTGTAACTTTCGGCTCCGTCTGGGAGGATGAGGAGCGCGCCTTCACTGGAGGAGAGACTGAATTCGTATGTCAAGGCGTTCTGGTGGCCAGCTCTCAAAGATGCCCAATCAATGCTCAGTCACTGTGGTCTACTAGACTGCTTGTGGAAACATGACTCACCCATCAGATGGCTCAACCGTCCTAAGTGTCGTTACTGACGATGTCGAAATGACACTACCAGGGTTTTCGGCGTGAGGATAGATCGCAACGTCCAGTTCATCGAGGTCGATGTGTACAAAGTTGTCTGGTACACCGTTGACGCGATGGAACGGGTGCTCGCGGGGAAGACAGATGTTGAAAAAGACGTCGAAGCTTCCGTTTTCTGGGACGATGACGCCGACGTCTCCAATCCTGAGGCCGTCGCGGCGATAGCGCAGGAACTGGTTACCTGGCTCTGGAGTCCAGAGAGGATATCCGCAACCGAACGGAAGCAAATGTCTTGCGTACACCCGCGGTGGAGGGTCAGGCATGTTGCCAAGTCTTCCCGGGCGCTCACTGTCACATCCCCGGCACTGGCAGTGCGACCATGAGAAATCACCTTGCTTGCGGCCCGGTCCAGCACTGCCAGCACTAGATTCTCGTATCCAGGTATCTATAATTCGTACTACTAGGGTCGGACTCCATCGTCGTAAAGCGTGGACCAGAATCCAGGGCCGAGTTGTACATATTCCAGCGACTTGCTCCGACTTGGAGATGGCAGGGACCGAAGCGCCTGCCGCCATCGAATCCCGGCCAGCGGGGTTAGCTGAACCATCGTCATTGTCTTCTGAGTTTCCTCTTTCCTTCACCACCTCCGAGTCTCCTGCTACCGAACCTACAGACTCCAATGGCACAGTTCGTCCTCCAGTGGAAGCTATCACCATGTCCACCCTCCATGGCATGTTGGCACGCATACTTGAACAGACCAATGCTCTTTGGCAAGCACAAGCATCAACCAACCGCATCCTGGACGAACTTCGACAATCAATCCCTGCGCCACAAGAGAATGCAGAAATTATTGAACATTTGGGCCGTGTTGAAGCTTTGGCAGAGACGTTGGCCCACGGCCAACCTGCGGACCTACAGCCAGGCCAAGGATCGGGGACTACATCCAGCGCGTCCCAATACAGACCCATTCCCCAAAGTGCACCCCAACCTTCGGTCGTACGGGATGTTGGTGAAACGCCTAGTTGCGATCCCCTAGTCAATCCTCAGCCTCCTCCAGGTCCGGTAATGTCAACACAAGAAACCACACATCATACGGATGCTATCTTACACGCTAGTGGGGAACGATATCCCACATCAGGGCCTAGCGTGCACATTCACAATGACGAGGAGGTCAGACCCCACCCTCCTGTCTTCCAGCGAGTCCTATTCTCGTGGGAGTCCCAACAAACAATTGACAGTGTTGACTCGCAGGCGCCGACCACCATTCCTCCGTTGGGTGACATCGATCAATTGGCCACCGACGCCGTCATTTTTCCGGGGCAAATAGGACTACCCGAACCTCAACGCGGTAGCGTCATATCCTTGCCTTCAACGATCGGAGAAGATGGAGACCGACCGCTAAGCGTACTGGATCATCACGTTTCGTCAACAAGTCATACATACGCACCTTCTAGACCAGTTGGCTCCGAGGACAGTTTACATACACGCCAAGAACAATTAGAGGCGGGACTTGAGCCTTCGATTCCACCCCCTCGAGACCGTGATGAGGCTTCAACCATTAACCCGAATCAAAGTACCACACAAGACGCAACCTACAAGCGTGCTATTGATCCTCCGGAGGTCGTCCAGGAAGAGAGAGAACAGACGGTTCGCGAGCGAGGGCCATTCGCGACAGAACACGGACATGAAAGTGCTCACAAAGACTGCGAACTTGAAGTTACTTCTCCCGAGGGGGGACTCGCTCATACCAGGGTTGAGCTGGATAACAAGCGGCAGGTGTCTTTCGAGGCGGAGAACATGCTACAGGTAGCGATTGCAGAACGAGGCGAAGCGTTACACAATCAACTGGCTGAGCTCGTCGGTATGATTCGACAAATGTTAGCTCTCTACGGAGAGAAGAAGGTTCTGATGGAACAACAGTGGACGGAGAGACTGCTTTGGAAGGAGGAATGCGGTGGGAAAATGTTAGAGTTGATGGGCATGGCGTCGTTGCTTGTGGACGAGGCAGCGTTGGCGAGGCAGCGTGAAGAGAAAGAAAGGCAAGCGAACGAGGATAACCCTAGTAGGTCGAATCCGAAAAGTCAAGGTGGTATTACAACACTAAACTCTACGGATAGAGATTTATCAAGTAATCGATGAGATTCGGAGAATGCATGTGGATCACAGAGAACTGCTCCAATCCTTTTCAGAGGGTAAGCACTTGAAATACCCGGAGGGAATTGGTTGTTTACCATTACCCGTTTAGCCTGGAGAGCAGACAGCGAGAGACAAAACGAAGAGATTATTAATGGTATCCGTGATACGGCAAGCGAGCAGGTCCCTTTCAATGTGCAGGGTGTACGCAGTTTCACTCTCTCGCCTTGCTATACTATACAGATAACGTCAATTTCTGATAGTATTTGGATGAATTCAGCAAGGCTCTCAGCACTGAAGTTCGTATGCTCTTGGGCGAAGTAGGCAAGTTGCGTGAAGAACGACGGCGTATCCAGCAGTGCGTATGTTTTCTTGTCGACCAACTGAGTTTTGATGTTCATATCCTGTCAGTGAACTTGGATATCTCTTGATGATGCAATCCACTCTCGGTCCTGACTGGTTCGTTGCTGTGCCCATCATCTGAACTGTTACCTAACGTACTCCAGGCCGCCTGAGTATTCTTCTCCTCATGCGTGGCCATCTCCAGCTGGTATTCCTTTACCTGAAAGTCCACAACCTCGCCCGGGATGGCGGGCTGTCTCATTGCGAGGAAATCGTCATGCTCCAAGGCCAGAACCACCCCCAGCGCCAGAAAGACAAGTGCATTCATGGGCCACATGGCAACGTGCGTTCGTTTCACGAGCATCTTTAACGGTGGTTCGCTGATAATCAAGCATGTTGTAGCCAATCCTGCGTTGGTTCCCACCCCGCCGTCGGTTGAGCCTACCCTTTTGTTGCCAGACCGTGGAAGTCCAGGATTATTCGGACCTCGCACACCACCGCTTGACACTTCGCGTAGAAACAGTCTTGCTCCAAGGCCGGGACCACCCCCAGTGCCAGTAAGACGAGTGCACTCTTGGGCTACATGGCACCGTGCGTTCGTTTCACAAGCCATCTTTGACGGTTCGCCGATACTCAAGCACTATATTGTACATAGCCGATCCTGCGTTGGCTCCCACCCCGCCGTCTGTCGAGCCTGCCCTTTTGGTGCCAGACCGCGGAAGTCCAGGATTATTCGGACCTCGCTCACCACGTGACTCTCCTCCTATCTTGCCTAGAGAAACCGAAGAGCCGGGCTGGGGGAGTTTGACTGAACCAAGTATGTTGTCCATAGCCGCTGCGTTCGCACCCCGCCGTCTGTTGAGCCTACCCTTTTGCCAGTGCCGGACCGCGCAAGTCCGGGATTATTCGGACCTCGCTCACCACGTGACTCTCCTCGCATGCTGCCTAGAGAAACCGACGAGTCGGGCTGGGGGACTTCGACTGCCGATTCATGGGGCGCATGGACGTACGTTGTCCTTTTTTTTCGGTTCGTTTGCGGATACCCATATCGTCACACTTGCTGTCGATCTTGTAGCTAAATCCTGCGCTTCGTCGTACTTCGCCCTCCATCGAGCCCACCTTCAAACTCGAAGAATGTCAAAGTTGCTGGTCCTCGCCCGTGCAAGTCTTGGGGTTTTTGGACGTCGCTCACCTTGTATCGTGACTCAAGACCGTCAGGCCATGGTATGTTTCGTTTTGGGGGGTTACGAGGCTCGGAGGATCCTTGCGGGGTCTGGTAGCATTCTTTGCTTGATAGTGGTCCTGCGTTTTTTTCGGATGCACGACTGAATCCATGGAGTCATCTACGTAATATGTACGGCCTAAGCAATGTCTCTCAAAATCACTTCCTTTTGTATTAGATCGTTTGATCATCCGTTCCAACCGTGTTCAGCGAGGCTGCATGGAACCGTCACATACCCCTCATCCGAATGACCCTGTTGCGTGGCAGAAAACCATTGCATGTATTAGTCGTAGTCACTAGTCCAAGCCGTAGCAGGTAAACGAGGTAGCGAATTCAATAGTGCCATCTAATAGGAAACTAGAGCTCGATCAACATCTCGTCCCTCCGCTCCTGCGGGGGTGCAGACGGCACGGATGGCGCGTACAGGTCAAACGCTTGCGGCGTGCTCGTCGGGACGATAGGGAAGGCCGGAAGCGACGGGTTTAGCTGAGGCTGGGGAGGCGGCGGATGCGAGGGCTGTTGGAGAGTGTGCACGGGCTGCGCGCGCGAGAAGGACTGTGGGCGGGTGTAGGTAGGCGGAGCGTATGAAACTGTAGTCGAGCGCGCGAGTGATGAATGTGAGTGTGCAGGCGGAGGAGGCGAAGCGATCGATGGGCGAGACGTGACCGTGTGAGCGCGCGCAATCGTACTTCTGCCTGGAGGAACGGGTGAAGGGAGAGCGGGGGCTGATGCGGTCGGTGCGGGTTGTGTGATGGGTTGAGGGTGAGATTCATGGGGAGGTAGCACACTCTTCGCTCCGAACCCCTGTCCTTGGCCGTCTACTCTACCCAGGTTGTCCCTAAGGGGGATCGGGGGGATCGCCTGTGGGATAGAGACGGGTTGGTAGCCCTGCGTTGCTTGCGCACTGGAAGGAAGGGGCTGCAACGGCGGCGAGAACACAGCAGGCGGTGACGTCATCTGACGAAGTGGTTCTTGCTCAACTGTGGGAGAGGTGTAGGAATACGAAGGGTGGGAGAACGAGGGCCCCGACGTGCTCGATAACGGAGGCGGAGGTGGGGCAAATGATGGTTGGAAGGAAGTCTGCACGGTGGGCGATTGCGGGGCTTGAGACGAAGCAGGATCCCCTCGGGGTGCGTATGCGGGGAACGAAGGCGACCATTGATTGTATCCGTTTGGTCCCTGGGGCTGGGCATACCCGTTTGGGGGTCCAGTAGGAAGCGTCGACGTGCGACCGCGTTCTGGAGATGTACGACGCCAAGCCGGGTGGGAGATCTGATCTGTGAGTAATTTATCGTAGAGTTTGACCGCTTGCGACAGTTTGTCGTGCATCTCGGATAAGAGTTCTGTAATTGGAAAGCCACGAGCAAGTTTAGGGAGATTGAGCATGGAGGAGTGGAACGAACACCTACGCTCTTTTCTCCCTGTATCGTCCAAACTCATCGCGAGCTTGGGTCTCAGGCCGTTCGCCTTGTCGAACAACTCGCTAACAGCGGGATACCGCGACATGTCTCTTCCACCCTGAGATTGTACTTGTTCGATCGTCTGGCTGAACGTGAGGATCACATCCGATTCAAGCGGTTCGAGATCATAGTTCGGGATCTTGGGCACAGATGGGGTAGGAGTCACAGTTGGTGGGTAGGAAGAAGGGTGGCCCACGTCTTCAGCGGATACCACTTCCGTCGGCGCACTTGGCCTAGGCATGTTTGCCTCCCTCAAACTTGCCTCGATCGCAGCTCTCAGATCTGGGTCATCCTCGTCATCGGCGATTGTGGTTGCGGGTGGTGCCGACCTTCGTCTTTCTTTGTCGGGGTAGGTGGTACGGTCGACAACGGGTGGCTCGGAGGGCTCGGAATACGGCTGCGGTTGGTAGGGGACATAGCCAGGACGTTTGGTGGATGCAGAGGACGCGCCAACTTCCTGGAGGGAGAGTTGAATTGCACGTTGGAGTTCGGCGTCGAAGAGGTCACGGGCGTTACTGTTTCGGCCGCTGTACATGCTCGCAGAATGCCGATGGCCCTTGTCGCTGCACAGACTCAGTATGAACAACGAGAAAAAACGGGCATTATACACGCACATCCGTTCGCTCTTGCGTGAAAGTTTTGAGTGGCAACTGTCGCAAACTCTGACGGGCTGAGTGATACCAAAATGGGGAAGGGAAATCGACTTGGATGAACACTGGTGGTCGAAAACTTGTCCGCAGTTGCGGCAGTGGTGTTTCCGGTTTGTGAACGTGAAGGGAGTTCGACAGCGGAGACAGACATCGGAGTCGATCCATTCTGGGGCGGTGGAGGTGTCCACCATGGCTGAGTTGGCGACGGCGAGGTCCTTTGGAGGAAACTCGTATCCTGGGTACGCTGAGAAAACATGAATGGAAGCAGAGAGGCGAACGTACCTTCATTCTTGAGTGTCTTGTAAGCCTGACCCACGTAACTCAAAGAGGCTTTTCCTTCGAATGCGAGAGCCCAGTTCTGGATGTGCTTGAGTATGTCAGACTTGACGGCGTGGTTCAGAGCGGGGATCTTGAGGATGGAAACGAGGTTGTCGATGAACTCTCTGGAGGCTATTTCGGCCAAGAAGTGGTCACCCCCGTTCTTGACGCATATGTCTGTGAGCTGGGGGTGCGGTGAGGGACGGATGGCGCGGAGCGGGAGCGGGACTCACGCCAAGAGCGAGGAGTTGTACGTTTGGGTTCTTGTGGTTGAGACGGCGCTTGAGGGCGCGCATGGCGTCCTTTGCGGGGGCCGACTTTGAGCGGATCTGGTCGCATATTTCGAGGTTGAGTGCGACGTCCTCTGAGCCGGCGGGAATGAGCTCGGAGGTCGCCCTGTCTGGGGTCCGTGAGTATCAGCGTGCGCCCGACTCGTCCCCCGTGCTCACCGACGGCGTCGTCGATCTGCGACGTTCCCCAGAGCCAGCTGGTCAGCGATGTCATCTTGTCGATAGCTGCTTGGCACAGCCGCAGCTGTGCCGTCTCCACATACCTCCGACATTCAGGCGCCGACAGAAATGGCACCTGTGCCGATCAAGCCGGCCGTCAAATCTGAGTCAACCCCCTTGTGTGTGACAACGTGACTGAAGTGACTCGGAGCCGGCACCCCCGTGAATTGTGGCGGAGTTGGAACGTGCGACTCATCCACAGGTTGTTCCCCAACGACCATCGTCGCTCGAGACCGCTCAGCAGCGCCCCTCGTCGTGCACACCAGCGATCCCTGTAAGGTCTCCCTTCGACCCCCTGGCACCGTGGGAAACCCGTTCACCCGTTTTTCCGCGGGCTTGTACGTCTTTTTTTCGCCTTTTCAGCCACTCCAACGGTCCTACAACGGGGCCCAAAAAGTCGCAAATACTCGACGTTTCTGCTTGCAAAGATCTTTACGATCCTCAATTCGCGTTAATTCACGTCTTGGACCCTCTTTCCCCTCCGCCTGATACAGACGCGCATTCAGCTTCCGCCTCTATCTCCCAGTCATGCTTGGTCACCAGTTCGCGTACTCGGCGGCTCCCATCCGCAAGGTCAAGGAAGTTCAATTTGGCATCCTTTCTCCAGAGGAAATCGTGCGAGCCATTTTTCCACCCTTTTTCTGCACAAGATCATTAATCGTCCTCCTATCCCGCAGAAAGCCTATTCCGTAGCCAAAATTGAGCATCCAGAGGTCATGGATGAGACTACCCATAAACCCAAGCTCGGTGGCTTGATGGACCCCCGCATGGGCACCATCGACAGGAACTTTAAATGCCAAACCTGCGGAGAGGGTATGTCCGAGTGTCCTGGCCACTTTGGCCACGTAGAATTGGCCAGGCCAGTCTTCCATCCAGGTTTGTCCCACCCATTATCCAGGTACACCTAATGGATCTTTACATCCCACAAAGGTTTCATTGTCAAAGTGAAAAAGATTCTCGAATGTATCTGTGTAAACTGTGGGAGACTAAAGGCCGATATCGTGAGTCGCATCTAACTCTACTCGTTTCGCACCCCACCTCCCAATTTTCTGGGGGCTCTCTCCATAATCCACTGGAGAACCCCAAACCCGCACCACGGCAGTCTCTCGAGCTATCGAGGCGTTTGGCCTGCTGTGGCGTGGCTAACGCGCGTTTTCGGTCGCTTGATCGCCGCGTG
Organism: Xerocomellus intermedius; assembly: GCA_038090955.1. Taxonomy (NCBI): domain Eukaryota; kingdom Fungi; phylum Basidiomycota; class Agaricomycetes; order Boletales; family Boletaceae; genus Xerocomellus; species Xerocomellus intermedius. The sequence continues at coordinate 26,178 of JBBPNP010000147.1, forward strand.
AGCCGTTGCAAGCGCCCAGTGTTGGTTGGACACGAGGTGCGCGGTGAAATGGGGCGCTGAACGAGGAGTGCGAAAATGAAACGGTGACCATTATGGGTGTGCTGACGGCATACTCTGTGGTCCCAGCTCCCATGCCGCTCTCTTGCCTGTGACGCAGGTAGGAGATGTCGCATCTTGCGGCCTAGCATATACATCAATGATGTGCTTGTCCGCTGCCTCCTTGTGACGCTTTTCTGTCGTAGTAGTGACCTTTTTGCGCACGTCGCATCTTTCTTCTGAACATGCTTACTGACGTTTTTTATCCCTGCGCCCATGCAATTTTCGTGTCGATGTTCCCCCAATATGATGTGCGTTTATCAGTCCGACCCCAATTTTGCCGACAAAATACGGCATGTTCGCGATCCCAAAGCACGCATGACCGTTGTCTGGTCACACTGCAAGACGAAAATGATCTGCGAAACTGACGAACCCAAAGAGGAGGGAGCCGAAGGCGATGCCGATGAGCCTAAGAAAGGGCATGGTGGTTGTGGTCACATCCAGCCACTTATCCGCAAGGAGGGTCTCAAGTTATTCGTCCAGTATAAGCGACCCAAAGACGAAGACGAGGTTCGTATCAGCGACGCAACGCGTTGAGAACTTACCTTGTTAAACATTTTACCTCTTACGCATATAGGACGTCAAGTCACTGCAACCGGACAAAAGGCTGTTTACGCCTTCCGAAGTGTACACGACGTTCAAAAAGATGTCCGATTCGGATTTGCACCTGATTGGGCTTTCGGACGAATATGCGCGGCCTGAGTGGATGATTTTGACTGTGATGCCCGTACCCCCGCCTCCTGTTCGCCCGAGTATAGCGGTAGATGGAGGTGCAATGAGGAGTGAAGACGATTTGACCTATAAGCTCGGAGATATCATCAAAGCTTCTGCAAATGTTCGGCGCTGCGAACAGGAGGGAGCTCCTGCACACGTCATCACGGAGTTTGAGCAACTGTTACAGGTGAGTCTAACGAACAATATTCGTTCGCACCCCATTGCTGACGCAGTTTTTTGACGGGAAGTTCCACGTTGCGACGTATATGGACAACGATATAGCTGGTATCCCACAAGCTTTGCAGAAGAGTGGCCGTCCGGTGAAAGCCATTCGTGCGCGTCTAAAAGGAAAGGAAGGCCGTCTTCGTGGAAATTTGATGGGGAAGCGCGTGGACTTCTCCGCACGAACTGTCATCACTGGTGATCCAAATCTGGAGTTGGATGAGGTCGGTGTACCGAGGAGCATCGCCATGAATTTGACGTATCCTGAACGAGGTATGTGTGGCCTGCTGACGTGGCAAATTTAGAAATAGATTGATGCCTTTGGGAAATAGTGACGCCGTATAACATCGCTTACCTCCAGGAACTTGTACGGAATGGTCCTTCAACATATCCTGGAGCAAGATACGTCGTTCGGGACACGGGTGAACGTATAGACTTGCGATACAACAAGCGCGCAGATGCTTTCCTTCAGTATGGGTGGATTGTCGAGAGGCATCTCAAAGATGGAGAGTAAGTCATCTCGTTTTGAGGTCGCCACTTATTATTGGCTAATGTGGTGAACCACCGCTAGTTTCGTTCTTTTTAATCGACAACCCAGTTTGCATAAGATGAGTATGATGAGCCATCGAGTAAAGTTGATGCCGTATTCTAGTGCGTATTCATTCCTATCGTTAGGAAGTGACCCGACTGACGATATGATTCACAGCATTCCGTTTAAATCTATCAGTTACGCCACCATACAACGCCGACTTCGACGGTGATGAAATGAATATGCAGTACGTCCACCTGACTTCATATGAGTGTTCACTTGACACAACGGGTAATCTAGTATACCCCAGTCTGAAGAAACCCGCGCCGAATTGAGCCAGATTGCATGGGTCCCACGCCAGGTTAGTAATTTGACTGCGCATCACCTTTGAGCACAGTACGAAAATTCCACAGATTATATCCCCGCAAGCGAACAAACCCGTTATGGGTATCGTGCAGGACACGCTGTGCGGTATCCGTAAGTTTACCCTGCGAGACTCATTCTTGGACTGGAATCACGTCCAAAACATCCTTCTCTGGGTTCCCGATTGGGATGGCACTGTCCCGACTCCTGCGATCATCAAGCCAAAGCCTCTTTGGACTGGGAAGCAAATCCTGAGCATGGTCATTCCCCGGGGTATTAACATTCACCGCGCACCTGATCCAAAGTCGTCGAATCCCGTCTTTGACGACGGCATGATGGTCGACAATGGCGAAATCCTGTTCGGGATTGTGGACAAAAAGACCGTCGGAGCCACACAAGGCGGTCTAATTCATGTCGTCTTCCGCGAGAAGGGCCCAGAGGCAACGCGATCGGTATTTACGGGGATTCAAATGGTCGTCAACTTCTGGCTATTCCACAACGGTTTCAGTATCGGCATCGGTGACACAATCGCTGGACCCAAGGTCATGAGTTACATTACTCAACGTATCGGGGAGAAGAAGCAACAGGTCGCGGAGATCGTCGATGACGCTTACCATGACCGACTCAAGCCCATGCCGGGGATGACCATTCGAGAGTCATTCGAGAGCAAGGTCGAGCGAGAGTTGAACCGCGCCCGTGATGACTCTGGTCAATATGCTCAAAAGAATTTGAAGGAAGATAACAACGTCAAGCAGATGGTCACCGCCGGGTCGAAAGGTTCCTACATTAACATCTCTCAGATGTCGGTCTGTGTCGGACAGCAGAGTGTAGAAGGACGCCGTATACCGTTCGGATTCCGGCATCGGACCCTGCCGCACTTCACGAAGGACGATTTCAGCCCTGAAGCGAGAGGGTTCGTGGAGAACTCCTACCTGAGAGGGCTGACGCCTCAAGAGTTCTTCTTCCACGCCATGGCTGGTCGAGAGGGTTTGATTGATACGGCTGTCAAGACGGCCGAGACTGGTTATATCCAACGACGTCTTGTCAAGGCATTGGAGGATGTCATGGTTTGCTATGACGGTACTGTGCGCAACTCCCTCGGAGATCTCATCCAGTTCATCTACGGTGAAGACGGGATGGACGGCGCGTTCATCGAGCGGCAGAAGATTGACACGTTCGGAATGTCGGACAAGGAGTTCGAGCATCAATACCGGGTGGACGTGACGGATAAAGAAGGAGGGTTTTTGCCAGGTGTTTTGCAGATTGGCATCGATGACAGCTCGTTGGAGTTGCAGGCCAAGCTGGATGAAGAATACGGGCGGCTTGTACAAGATCGCCGTGCCCTGCGAGGATTCATATTCCCCCGCGCGGATGGTCTCACTCCGCATTACCTTCCTGTCAACCTCCAGCGCATCATTCAGAACGCCACTCAGATCTTCCATATCGATCGGCGGAAGCCCAGCGACCTCGAACCTTCATACATCGTCGACGCCGTACATCAGCTCGCCGAGCGACTCGTTACTGTCTATGGGGACGATCCATTGAGCAAAGAGGTACAAGCTAATTCCTCGCTCACCTTCCGCATGCATGTACGTGCGACGCTAGCGACGCGACGCGTGCTGGAGCAGTACCATCTGAATCGGGAGGCGTTTGAGTGGGTGCTGGGAGAAATCGAAGCCAAGTTCAACCAGTCACTCGTGAACCCTGGCGAGATGTGCGGCACGCTCGCTGCACAGTCGATTGGTGAACCAGCCACCCAAATGACGTTGAACACGTTCCACTATGCTGGTGTTTCTAGCAAAAACGTGACCCTCGGTGTGCCACGTCTGAAGGAGATCATCAACGTTGCCACCAACATCAAGACGCCGTCTCTTTCGGTGTACTTGGCGCCGGAACTTGCGGAGAGTAGTACGCTGGCCAAGAATGTGGAACAAGAGTTGGCATATACGTCGCTCCGAACCGTCACCGCTGCCGTGGAAATTTGGTATGACCCTGATCCAACGGCAACCATCATCGAGGAGGATTCCGTATTCGTGGAGTCGTTCTTCGCGATTCCGGATGAAGAGATCGAGTCAAAGCTACATCTCCAGTCCCCATGGCTCCTCCGGTTGGTACTCGACCGTGCGCGGATGATAGACAGAAAGCTGACGATGGCGTACGTCGCCGGTCGGATTGCGGAGAGCTTCAAGACGGACCTGTTTGTCATCTGGAGCGAAGACAACTCCGAGAAGCTCGTTATCCGGTGTCGTGTCCTTGGTGGGGCAGACAAGGACGAGGATGGAATGGGGGCCGTCGAAGAAGATATATTCCTTCGCCAGTTGGAGAACACGATGCTCAATTCCGTCAGCCTCCGCGGAGTACCTAGTATTCGCCGCGTCTTCTTGCAGGAGCACGACAAGGTGTTCCACAATGAAGAGGGCGCCATCAAAACGACAAAGGAGTGGATGTTGGAGACGGACGGTGTCAACCTCAAGACGGTCATGTGCGTTGATGGCGTCGACTTCACGCGGACATATTCGAACAGTTGCGTGGAGGTGTTCAACGTGTTGGGCATCGAGGCCGCCCGCGCAGCTATCATGAAGGAGCTGCGTGGCGTTATTGAATTCGACGGTTCCTATGTGAACTACAGACATCTCGCCTTGCTTTGCGACCTCATGACGCATCGTGGCACACTGATGGCTATCACTCGACACGGTATCAACCGTGCTGATACGGGCGCTCTCATGCGTTGTTCGTTTGAGGAAACGGTGGAGATCCTAATGGAAGCCGCGGCCGTAGGAGAAAAGGATGACTGTCATGGTATCGCGGAGAACGTGATGTTTGGGCAGTTGGCACCGATGGGAACTGGTGCTTTCGACGTTGCGCTGGACATCGACATGCTCAAGGACGCCATTGTCGATCACCGCCTCCCGGTCCAAAATATGCTCGCAGCCCACGCAGACGGTGGTATAACACCAGGACAAGTGGCAATGACGCCGTACGATACCAACTCCCCTGCTTGGTCCGAGGCCGGATTCAAAGGCGAGTCAGCTGCATTCTCACCGCTCGCCGTCCAAGGTGGCGAAGATGCCGCAAGTTTCTCGTTCCTCGGGTACGGGCAAAGCCCACTCGGCGCCGGCGGGATGTCGCCTGCTGGACCCGGTTACAGTCCAAGCTCTCCCAACGCATATTCTCCTACTTCCCCATATGTTCCTCAATCGCCATTCGGCGGTGCCACATCACCCTTCGGAACATCGCCGTACGCAACGTCGCCGTTCTATGACCGAGGCAGGGCACCTACGTCGCCGACCTACTCGCCTACATCTCCCGCTCTAAACCTGACATCGCCGGGATACTCACCCACGAGTCCGAGATATTCGCCTACGTCACCGTCGTTCTCGCCAACGTCGCCTCGGTATAGTCCCCAGTCTCCGTCGTTCAGTCCTACGTCGCCGCGATACTCGCCGACCAGTCCGTCGTTCAGCCCTGCGTCCCCGAGATGTGAGTATTTTTGTTTCGTCTATTGTGACAGAAGTTCCTGACATGTCTGTAGATTCACCAAGTATGCATCTTTGCCATTCTGTTTATCGCATATTACTGACACTTCTAACCCTGCCTTGCCGTAACTGTAGCTTGTATGTGCCATCATCATTTGTTGAATTTCAACGCTAACGTAGTTGGTAGCCCCGGCTCACATGTCTCCTTCCTCACCAAAGTATTCACCCACCTCCCCGACATCACCTTCGTCACCTAAATATTGTAAGTATTCATTTCCTCGCCAGTTTAACATACCCACACTTTCGTAGCTCCCACTTCCCCGACATATTCCCCAGCTTGTGAGTTGTTGTCTCCCGTGATCTGTCCTCTCCTTTTGCTAATCTACGTGGCCCACTAGCTCCAGCGTACTGTGAGTATTTAAATGCATATGTGCTTGGACTACTGACGGTCACCTTCACCAGCTCCGGCGTCTCCAGCATACAGTCCGACGTCACCACAGTGGTCGCCTTCCAGCCCCGCCCAAAATGGATCTACTGCGCGCTCTCATTCCTACAGCACATCGCCTTCCTGGGAGTAAGTTCCCTGCACCCGCATTTTGTTGATTTGTTGTCGGGTACTGGCTCATGTCGTCTCGTCGTGTATATTGTGACATGCGACCGTCGTCATTAATCATTGCTGGAGATGCGGCAGTTGACGTTCGGGCTGTTGGGATGTCGTGGTATTTAGCACCTAGTCTTGCCTCGTTTTTGTCGTCTTCGATTCCTCTTTATGTTTTTGCCCCCTTTTTCATGTCCAGCAATTCCATGTAGAATAAGCACAATTTTTACTATACGGGCTAGATTTGCATATGTTGCGGGCGTGAAATGACAATGCAGTATTTACGGTACTACTTCCAGTTCAATTTGATGATTGCCCGAGAAGATTTTTGCAGATGGCAGTCGACTGGCCGAGACCAATTGCAATTGTGTGTGCTTGTTTGGGTTGTGTCGCTATATATATTATTTGACTCCTGAGTACTTCTCCAGAACATCTTCTCCACAAATAGTGACCATCAGGGTGATGTCCTCCACGCCATCTCGTCCTTTACGCTCGGGGCAGTCGCGTCGTACTAATACAACGCGTCCATGGACCGCGCAGTCACGCTCGGGAACGACGCGTCCAGGAACAGCTCGCCCACAGACCGCCGCGTCAACAAGACATGAAGGTAGCTATGTAATAGCTCTCCTCGAAAGTCGTGGAGTTGCCCACGAAGTGGGCATAGCGGCAATGGATAGAGACACGGGACGCGTCATGCTCGTCCAGGTAGGGTCGGAGCTCTGCCTCACCAAGCGTCATCGTTGCTTCATCGTCTGATTTGGGGTCGTGCGTTTGGGTTTTATATCTGAAGCTCGCAGATTGTCCAACATACGTCAAAACGCTGCACCAGATGCACATTCATTTTCCTTCGCTCGTTCTTGTCCCTGATACGTTCATCGCTGCCACGGATGCGACGTTGGCATCTGGTGGGAAGAAACCACCAATCACGTCCTTGTTGGTCCAGTTTATTATGGAGGAGTTTCCCAACATCCCTGTAGAACCAGTCGCAAGGAAGTATTGGAACGACGGAGCAGGTGTGTCCATCGCGCGTCAGCGCCTGTCTGTTCGTAACCTGTGGTAGGGATGGACTTCATCACGCAATTATGCGTCGATAATGACGGTCGGGCTGCCACCCTCGTCTCCGTGTCAGACAAGTGCAGCCTATATGTGTCTCAGGTTTGTTCCCTGCGCTGATATTGACGCGTGATAGATACTATGCGCTTTCTGCTGCGTGTGCATTGTTCAAGTACGCTGAAAGCCGCTTGAACACCCGTTTTTCAGCCGGTTCACTGCGCATACACTATGCATCCGTCGAGGGTACGATGTTGATTGACCCCGAGACAGCGAAAAATCTTGAACTCGTCACGAATGCTATGCGCAAGAAATCGTCACACACTCTCTTTGGGTAAGACGACGCCCTGTCTGGTGCTTTACTGATTGATTTCATGAGAGCAGAGTTCTCAATCACACGTATACCGCGATGGCTTCTCGCTTATTGCGCACGAATATCTTGGCTCCGTTGACAGGTACTCTGATCCCCATTTGATTTGTTGGTGACCATCAGCTAGATGATGAAACCGCAACTTCCCAGGTATCGAGGCTATCAATGCCCGTCTTGACGTTGTAGCAGGCACTTCAATGTTCCGCTATCCTGCATTTTTATCCTAACTTATCATACAGAGCTAGTGCAGAACGAAGATCGGTTCTCTGAGATCCGGGATGCGCTCAAGCACCTCAACAAGCTGGACTTCGACAAGTTAATATCATCGGTCAGAGGAGCCAATCCCCATCTCTAGCAGTAGTTCACATCCCTTTGTTTAGCTTGCAACATTCGAAGTTCGCCCATCGAATTCCGCCAAGTCCGCGTCTGCTCGGGTTTCCCAAATGCTTTCTCTTCAGAGTGTCATTCGAAATCTGCCCTTCCTTCGGAAAGCATTGGCAAATAGTAATTCTCAGCTCTCGCAAATCATACATGAGGTATGGAAAGGTAGCCGATGCCAACACGATCTTCACTCCATGGATTCCTCAGATGATCTCGGACAACCGTCTTGCGCTCATCGCAGACCTTATTACGGATCATTTGAATCACAGTGTCGGTCCCAACAAGGTTCGGACTACGTGGAGTCCCGCTCTGCTCTCTGACTCTGTTATTCCATTTAGGGTGGTCTCGCGGCCGTTAATGCCAGAGTATATGCGGTGAAGGTGAGGCGTTCCATGCTTGGGCTTGACGAACCCCCCGACATCCTTATTCCAGGCTAACCGTAACCGCCTCCTCGACGTGGCGCGAGAAACCTTCAAGGAAAATGTTGGCGATATATACCAGTTGAATAGTGCATTATCAGAGAAGCACGAATTACCGATAACATTGGTCTACCAAGAAAGCGGTTTTATCTTTGCACTGAAGAAAGACGACTTGGAAGGAGAGCTTCCCAAAGGTTTTTTGAATGTTTCGGCAAAAAAAGGAAGATGGATATTTTCAAGCATGGAATTGGTGTGTAAACTCTTGCCTTGCTTTGAGGATGACTTACACGCTAGCAATTCTTAGAAGAAAATGAATGCGCGGATGAAGGATGCGCTAGATGAGACCCTGATTCTCAGTGATAAGTAAGTATTTGTCTGTTCAAGCATAGATGCATTGAATGACGCCGCCAGGATCATCCAAGAGTTAGTGATTGAAGTATTGTCGCACTCTGGTGCTCTATACACTGCGTCCGAAGCGGTAGTTACCTTCTCCTTCTTCATGTCAATGATTTCCTCACTCCGACAGGTGGCTTTGATTGATCTCCTTTGGTCGTTTGCGCATGCTTCTATAAGTGAGTATCGACTCGTCATGCACGAGTCAATGTTGATCTTTATTGCAGTGAGAAATTATGGTAATTTTATACTACTGTTGCAAATTGTATCGACTAAGGAACTTGTATTATCGTGCAGTCCGCCCAGAGTTTACAGGTACTCTTGCGGTCAAATCGGGTCGCCACCCGATTCTTGAAACTGTACATGCTGCTGGGACGTTGGTTGCGAACGACATCTACTGCTGTGATGCATCTCACTTCCAGATCATTCGAGGCCCGAAGTGAGTGTATCCCTCTGTGAGAGAGAATAATTTATTGTTTTATTGTTAGTATGTCCGGTACGCTAAAATCGGGAATGGGGATTTGAATTCCCTCCTTACATGCATTCAGGGAAGAGTACGTATCTTCGTCAGACCGGTCTCTTGGTTATCATGGCAATGTGTGGGTGCTTCGTTCCCGCTGAGTATGCAAGCTTTCGGTGTGTTATCCGATTCGGAGTCACGCATGATTTCAAAATCGATTCATATTTTCAGCATTCATGATGCCCTCTTGTCTCGATTATCCAATGACGATGATATGGAGAAAAACCTGAGCACATTTGCAAACGAGATGACTTCCTCGGCGATGATATTAGGAAAGTGCCCTTGTTTCGCGAGAATTTGGGCTCACCCCGGGAATAGGCCTCGCAACGTCTAAAACACTTGTCCTAGTGGACGAGTTGGGCCGTGGAACTTCTCCTTGCGAAGGCGTCGGAATTGCGCACGCCATTGCAGAAGAACTCATCAGGATCAAGGTGGGTGTAGGGTTTGTATTCGACTCTGCTGACTTATTGCGTTTAGTGCTTTGTAATGTTCGCAACGTCCGTTCTTTCTTCAAGTTGAAATACCATTTTCGTTTCACACTTCCCATTAGCCACTTCCATGAGTTGTCGACGACACTCTCCCGGCAACCCTCGGTAGTGAAGTAAGGGCTGATTCTAGATACGAGCCTGTTGCATAACTATCTGAGTCTTTCTTAGCCTGCATCTTTCTGTCCAGGTCAGTAAGTCTCATTTTCCAAACTGTCGTTACGAGAGGAATCCTCTGTTAGCGTACACGAAGATCAGCGTCCAGCCTTGGCATGGTATTCAAGTACAAGTACGTGGTGACGTCCGCGCAACTTTCCTAATGTATCACGTCTGTCCCGATGTAGAATAATGGATGGTCCCCCAGAAGACCTGGATCACTATGGTTGGCTCTCGTTCATCAAAGCAGACTTATTACTATAATAGTAACTCGATAGGCCTCGAACTTGCTCGACTTGCCGATCTGCCCAGCGATGTTATAGAAGAGGGTAGGAGAGTAGCAAACGCCCTGGCAGACCTACACGCCCGAAGGGAAGAAGAAAGTCAAACGACGATCATGGCGACGCGCCGTCGTGCCCTCTTGAAGGTGTGTCTTGCACCCGGTATCCTCGCTTCTAAGCCAATCATCATTGGGCGTTTGGTGGCGTACTCAAGCTCCGGTCGCAACTCACACAAGCCTTGGACTACTCTACGCTCCCTGAAGAGGAGCTGGTCGCGTATCTTGCTCGGTTTCAGAAGGACCTTATTCAGGTTCTCCACGAGACGTCTTGTTGACCAATTCAAATTCCCACTTTAGTTCTTCTACAGTTTGCAATTATATTTCACAGCGTTATCTGGACCAGGCGGAGACCAAGTGGACGATTTATCGTTATCACACGCCAGCACGATATCGCTCGGGGGTTACGGCAGTGACTTGGCCGATAATTCGGTTGGGTCTTAGCCAACTTTAGCAACTCATGTTAGCTACCGAACAGCTCGCATCAGCCGACAATTCGGTTGGGTCTAAGCAGGTCTAAACTGACTTTAGCCATGTTGAGCTACCGAACTAGTCACTCTCCACAGCCTGACCTCGGCTCATATCCAGCGTGTTCACAGACACATCCCGATTGGGATTCAGAAGGCTGGAACCCATATCTACCCCCGTGGAATGAGCGTCACTACGTGCTTTCTCCCCTGAACTATCTCTTCTGGTTGCACACTGGCATTCAGTTTGGTTCTCTTCCTTCAGCGACTCGGGCAATTAGACTATGGGCAATTGCGTTTCACGTTTCCAACTCATTCAGAGCACCAGTGAAGGCCGTTCCGAGAAACGTGGTGTTGCTTCGGAGTTCCCTCCGTGCCCTGCGTTCCCCATCCAAGAGCCGACGCAGTCATTCTGGACATTTCCGCCATCTTCCATCGCAACTCATGTCTCCAGTGACAACTTCCCCACTCACGCAGACGTCGGTGAGCGGCTTTGCCTTGAAAGTTGAAACGCTCCTGTATCCATGCTCACTCGTGTGTCACCTCATAGTTATCATTGGGTCCGGAATATCTGGCGCGTCGTTTGCAAGGACCTTGCTTGACATTGACCAAGAACGAGATGACGACAGCGACCCGTTGAGCGTTGTCATGTTGGAGGCGCAGGAGACATGTTCTGGGGCGACGGGCAGGTGAGTTAGGGTATGACTGTCGATCTTGCAACCATACTGAAAGAAAGGACACTAACACAGGAATGGAGGGCACATCAACCCACCCCTGTACCACGATTATGACGACTTGAAGCAGAGTGTTGGCAAGGTTGCGGCCCAGCAGATCATGCGCTTCCGACTCGCGCACCTAGAGGTGTTACCAGAGATCGCGGAGGCAGAGGCAAACGATGCCGACTGTCGGGAAGTGGATTCTGTGGACGTTTTCTTTGATGAGGCGGTTTTTGCGGGGGCCAAGCGAAAACTGAGCGTCTTCAAGGCAGATATGCCTGAAGAAGCAATTACATTTCGCATTTGGGAAGGGAAAGTTGCTCGAAAGGTGCGTGGGTTGCCTGTATATCGAGCCGTGTGCCCTTCTGAGCGGTGTCGTTGCTAGAGATACAACCTATCAGCGCTAGTCGTTGGGTGCATCTCAACGCGCGCGGGTGCGGTGCAACCCTATCGTTTCGTCACAGGCGTTCTTTCGCGGCTCTTGGAGGAGTACCCCAAACAGTGAGTATCATTTCAAAGTGATTCTGGTTGCCTGGCTCACTGACACCTGTACCGCCTAGCTTCCAACTTTTCACACAGACACCATGCATATCTATCACCGAACCCTCGTCCGCAAACCCATTTTATTCCTTGACCACGCCTCGTGGAGAATTGACCGCCCCTCACGTCGTCCATCTTACAAATGCATACGTCGGCGGGCTTGTTCCCGGCCTTACAGATGTTGTGTACAGAGTTCGAGAGACGATGAGCGCACAACGGCCCGGAAGGGCTCTCCAGTTTCAAGCGATTGGGGACAATGATGCACAGAAGAAGCACCACGGGCAGCGAGCCTACATTTTTTTTGATAGCCCCGAACAGAAGGGCTTTGACTATCTCACACAACTCCCGGACGGAGAGCAGGAACTCATGTTTGGTGGAGGTCGCGAGGCGCTGCCTGAGAGTGATGCCAAGAATGGACAGGTGTGTAGACCGGCATCTAAAGGTATGTATGACGTGCACAGCGCGGCACATGTATCGGGGGCGCTTCCTATCTATTTCGGAGCCACCAATTGGGGAGCTGAGGGGGTCTCCGCCTCCGAATCTCCGGTGGGCGATGATAGACAGATTCGAGGTCCGTGGGCTGCTGGGAGAGTGAAAGCGCTCTGGAGTGGCGTGCTGAGTGTTTCCGTCGATGATAACCCCTGGGTGGGTCGAATCCCAAGCACCATCTCAGGCCGGCGGTCGCCTACACCGGGAGTGACGGCATCGGAGAAGGGCAAGAGGGCGAGGACAGCAGATCCTGGAGAGTGGATTGCGGCGGGGTACTCTGGCGAAGGGATGGTGCATGCATGGTTATGTGCGCGGGCGCTCGCGTTGATGGTGCTGAGGCTTGAGAACGCCAGGGGCGTGGAAGCCGAGGGACGCTACGGCGCGGGGCAGACTGTAGACGAGTGGTTGCCGGCGTGTTACCGAATCACTGTAGCGCGTTGCGGGAATGCATGCAGGGAGTGGAAGGGGTTGAGGAGCAGGGGAGAGACCGTCGTGCGTGGTGGAGCGGGAAAGATGAAGATCTATCAGGGTGTTTGAGCGACTTGGAGGCTGCTCGACTCTGGAGCAAACTACTGCAGCTGTATAGTAATATTTGTAGGTAATAAGGCGAAATATAGTATTACGTAACCGTATCGATGTTTGTGTGGACCCCTAACTTCTAGGCAGGTGTATGGAAAACCAGACGCTCGCGCTTCATTTGCCCGAGATACTTTCCATACAGGCAGTCCGCAGAATGGATGCTCGAGGGCTACCTAGGTGACGCCAGGTCTATGTGCCGAGCTTTGGCGGATTACGAAACGACCTGTGCTCGGAGGTGACCTCGAACGTTGGTCGCATTGGAGAAGTGCTACTCGAAGAACTGACATGCCTCGCCCTTCACACGTCCATCTCACCGACCAAGCTGCTGTCGTCGACCTCTTACCACTTTCTCTCCCAGCGATGCTGGCCCAGTCCAAGTGCTCGTCGTCAACCACGCAATCGCAGATAACAAGGCAGTGCCCATGGCAGTGTCACTCGCGCGCTGGAATTGCGCTCACAGCACGAACCTCACTGGTCTGCCCTTCTCGTATGTCGAGACTCCAAAGTACCTGAAACAGGGGTCCTCCGAGGCACAAGGCAACCATCATTCTCGTTGGGAGCACAGTTGGCAGGTACGGAAGATAGGAACTCGCCGAATATGGAGTAACCAAGATTCTGGTGCGCCCCGCAGACGACTGTTGCGGGATTCGTCAATTGTGCTGTTGTACGCTCGTGGGGTTGGGCCGTACCATAGACGGACGCCATTGGTGGACGATAACACGTCAAGATTGCAACTGTGAAGATTGCGCCGCGAGGCAGAGTCGACACGATCGCGCTTGGCTGGGTATCTACGCCCATGGCTAAAGTTTCCGCCCATACAACAATGCGTGCGCATGTGTATTCTGGGGGTTAAACGCAGTAACAGGATGTCACTCGAGAAAATCGCAATGCCTATCGATATCGAATATCGGACCGTGGTCTGGTCATCATTAATGGTCTCTACCGGGTCAGGCATTGATGGTCGAAGGCTGAGTGGGTTGTTCAACTTGAACAAACCAATCCGATGCCCAGGCTCTGACGTTTATGTAACGGCGATACAGTGGCGGCAGTACTGACGACAGACCGAGTTAAATTCAGGGGTGGGCGTGCATGGGAACATGCTCGGACCCGGGCCGTCGGTTCCACTGTGAGCCCATGATGTGCAATCCCACATATGAGTCGATGAAACATTCATACCCACGAGAATTTATCTCGTGAGCTCACTTCCAATCCGTTCATCTCCTGCGGCCCCATAACACCCCTTGAATGCTCAGGTGATTATCATGGACGTTGGAAACCAATAGCGGTGCAGTACACTCGCCCTGTCCCCTGCCGAGAGTGCCACGGAGATGAACGTTCAAACTGTCCTCAGGTTCGGCCGGCCATCGGGAGACCTCAAGAATAACGTACTCACTCTACGACACTTTTGTGAGTCTCTCATTGGCCAAAATGACTGTAAGCGACTCCAAAAAGGGTAAGCGAACTCCAAGCGAGCTCTTTGAGCACTTACGAGTTGCTGATTTGCCAGTGAGTCCTTCAAGTTTGACGCATCACAGGATTCACAGCTTTGTTTAAATTGTTAAGTACAGGCAGCCTATCCGTGTGTTCAACGTTCAGCGCTTGGCACAGGAACCCTGGAGACGGAGTTCACTAGTATGTCTTGGCACAATGTTGCTATGCTCACTTTACTTCCTTGTTTGTGTTTGTTCGTCCAGTTTATATAAAATACATCCTGCAACCTTCCCGTGCACCTCGCTAGGCCCCTCAAGCGTGTACCGCCATGTATCTCCCCAACCTCTCTGGCACACTCAATCGACGTTCCATGATCACCACATCGAGCCCGCTTGATACGTCTCGCTTCACCCTGGACACCTCTGGTGTGTCGGGTTTCTTTGGTGGAGATGAAGCTATTTCTGCCATGGCTACTGTCCACATTTACAGAGGCCGGCGATGGCTCGGGTGGTACAACACCCCAGGAGCGTATCAAATTGCTAGGCAATACGGCCTTGTCGCCAAATCTACGCTCTTCAAGGGATTCTTCCCAGGCGTCCGCACAGATCCCGCCAAATTATTCGAGTATGATGGCTGGCAGGGTCCAAGATTCCAAGCCGTCGGCTCTGGCACCATCATGGATAGCACTGGTCATTTAGCTTCCGTCCTCATGAAGCAATGTACTTCAACCGATGGAGTCCCGATTCCCGGAAGGGATGGACCAGGGGTTGGAGTCACCATTCTCAGGCTCAAGACGGTCCCTCCCAAGGTGGTGCATCCAGAGCGCATCACTACTTACTCCCCCTTCTTCTCCATTATCCCCATCGCTGTCAGTTTTGCTGCCTGCATTGCGAGTGGTGTCTACGATGATTGGTTCTCGTTCTCCTTGATCCTATGGGGTATACTCAGCAATGGTATATCCTGCCTCGTCATCGGTTTAGGAACCTTACGCTTCACCCATCACATGCCCGCGCTAGGATCTCCGCCTGGTGACGGTATCCTTGGTTCTCGAGATGAATTTGTCTTATTGCAAGGGGATGAGGGCGC
Source organism: Xerocomellus intermedius (assembly GCA_038090955.1). Taxonomy (NCBI): domain Eukaryota; kingdom Fungi; phylum Basidiomycota; class Agaricomycetes; order Boletales; family Boletaceae; genus Xerocomellus; species Xerocomellus intermedius. Next base: position 41,595 of record JBBPNP010000147.1, read on the forward strand.
CGTAAATTCCATCACTATCGGCAAATTTTCTCTCGAATTTCCCAGCGAGTACCATCATGAATACATCGGATATTGCTCTATCCTCCTTACGATCCAATTCATCGCCCAACTATTCCTCATTCCACAGGGATCGCTATTCGGTCAAATCATGTTCATCTCCTCACTCGCGGTCTCTTGGGTTTATAACTCGTGTCTCTCCGCATTGGACAAGGAGAAGATCCAACAGCGCATCCTACTGGACGAGATACTTGAGAAACCATCGTTGAAAAAGTATATCTTGACTACGCGCACCGCCGCAGTCGTACTCGCACTCTGCGTTCTCACCCCCGAGGATCCAAGTAAGATCCTTGAGGCATACCTACCGAACGACACCAAAGTCTGGAGAAAGTGGAAAGAGACGGTCTTGCAGCGGCTCCGCGGGAAGGAGGTGCTTCACTTTAAAGAAGAAGATTGGAATCTGCCAGGGTATACTGACAAGGAGAGGGACCTACTTCACTCACTTTACGGTGATGCACAGGCAGCCTACGATGGCTTTGCATCTGTAGTCAGTAAGGAGACGCCGGTCACAAAGAGTTAGAATGTCACGCTACCTGCTTGCTATGGTCAGACGGACTCAGACAAGACTCAAACCACGAACTTGGTCACCTCTCAAAATTACTTATTTTCCCCAACAATTAAATTTCTTCGAGAATACAAAATCATGTTTGAAGTATTGATATTTCTTGACTGCGAAGTCGAATGAAAGTATTCTGTGCTCTTCGTCGAGATAGAAAAATCAGTGCAACCGAAGCGGACTGTGAATTGACAGCCTGAGGCTACGCGCCGTGACAATTCGTGGTTCGTCGTCTGACCAACTCCAGTCTCCGCGCATGTAATTCGACCATGATAAGGTCCTTTCGCTCAGTGGCCCCGTTGTCTTTTATCGCCAGTGCCCGTACGTTCTCCAGCCGGCGCCAACAAAATGTCGTTACGACGGTTACGCCGACGAAATATTGCAGACTCCATACCTGCTCCAAACAGGACCCAAACTAGCAGTGATGCGACGCAAAGCAGCCTCAGCCCGAGCGCTTCCGTCGCTCTTAAGAGACTCCTCATCTTCTCGTCTCTTGCAATCTCTATATTTTTCTGGTTTTACACACAGGTACCACCAACTTCTGTTAACTGCTACGCCATTTGCTCGCGCTCTGGTGCAAGGGTATATACTGTCGATGATGCCACTCCCACTGTTCAGTGTTTGGTCATTCAAGATGAGTTCATTGTCGATACTGGGTCTCTAGGTCCCTAGTGCGGTCATTCTGGCATATCCAGTCAAACTGATGCCATACCAGATGATATCTCGACTCGTTGGTATGCTGCCAATCCTTCTGGATTGACGCTTCAGATTCAATACATCGATGACGAGTCGATCGTGGTGCCCGGATTGAGTGGTTAGTCCAGTGCCGCCCGAGACAACACTGAGCACTCAAAGTGAACATGCTGTGTTATAGACTCTCATGCACACATACTAGAGTATGGTGCCAATCGACAGCTTCCTTTGGAACGTGGCAAGTCCATCAATGGTATGTATTTATTGTCAAGGGGTGGTCCCATCAACTGTTTTTCTTCACAGAAACTGTTGCACTCGTCCGAGACTATATCATGGAACATCTAGATGTCTACCACAATACATCCAAGTTCATAGAAGGTTGGGGATGGGACCATACTTCCTGGCCAGGAGAGGAGTGGCCTACTGCGGTATGCATCATTAGTTGTCCTTGTCGTCCTTGTTTGTAAGTGCTACGTTCTCTCGGTCCGCAAAGGATGCTCTCGATGAGGATCCGGTCATCCGTGGGCGGCCGGTAGTGCTCCAAAGCAAGGATGGTCATGCATTGTGGATATCCAAGATGGTGCTTCAAAGGAGTGGTCCTTTACCAAGAGATGTGGAAGGAGGCATCGTGGTCCGCGATGAACTTGGAAATCCCACTGGTTGGTCGGATTCGCTAACACCTCCGTGACGCTTAGTCTCACACTCTGCAAGGTGTATTGCTAGACAACGCACGGCAGTTCGTGAAGAGACCGATCCCGACAGAAGACGACCTTCGCAAACGTTTCGCAATAACTGCGAAGGACGCCTTGTCTTTGGGTTTGACGTCTATACATGACGCCGGTTCCCGACCCGTGTCACTCGAACTTTTTGAGAGGTAAGCTCACACCACGCACTAACAGCCGGAGGCTCAACGCCGCAATTAAAAGATTGGCAGCTGAAGGTTCACTTCCCGTAAGTGTGAGATCAACTTTCCTTTCCCTTCATCTTATCGCCACTCTTCATTCAGGTCCGGGTCTACGGAATGCGCTACTTTGACGTCGTCGGCCCCTACTGGGGAAATATTTCGAAACCCATCATTAATGCGGGGAATGGCCGACTGAACGCTAGAAGCGTTAAAATCTTCGCGGATGGTAAGAAGGCAACTTTATGCACCAAATACATCCGTTTATGTCACTTGGTTGTGTAGGTGCTTTGAGGTCTGGTGGCGCAGCAGTAAGTAACGCACACAGGAACGTCTACTAGGTATTTCTTACCGACGGTTGAACGCTAGCTATATGAACCTTATCATGACAATCCTGGAACGAAGGGATTTATGCGTTTAGACGAGGAAGTATTGCGTGAAGTCGTCCCTCGTTTCTTGAAAGACGGGTGGCAAGTTGTGAGTCTCTTCCCAAACTTGGTGTGTCCACCTCATGACATCTCCATCCGTATCCCCAGAATGTTCATGCTATAGGCGACTATGCGAATAGTGTAGTCTTAGATACCTTCGAGGCTGCTCTCAGGGATGTCAATGTTACAGCGTTGAGACCTCGTCTCGAGCATGCTCAGATACTAAGAGAGCAGGACATGATCCGTGTAGGCAGGCTAGGTGGTGCGTCAGCATTGTCTCGACTAGATCAAAGCACCGTTTAAAACGTATTTTCGTTCACAGTAATCGCAAGTGTGCAACCTACTCATGTGTGCGTCACGTCTTGTTTTCCCTACTCCTTACGACATGCCTTGACCCATCTGTTGTGCAGCGTCAGTGATATGTGGTTTGCCGAGGACCGTCTCGTGCGTATAACGCGTGGGTGTTGTTAATCCTTCTTATTGACTGCATCCACCACAGGGACCTGAGCGAGTGAAAGGTTTATATGCATTCCGCTCCCTTCTAGATCATGGTGCCCGGCTTGCGCTCGGTTCCGACTTTCCAGTGGAGGACATGAACCCGCTCTCGGGTTTCCATGCAGCTATAACGAGGTTATCTCCTGACGGTGTTTCTCCCAACGGGCCCTCCGGTTGGTGAGCGACTACACCAAATGGGACATGCGCATACATGGAACCTAATCAATGCTTAGGTTCCCCGAGCAATGTCTGAGTCGTGTACAAGCTTTACGGGGTATGCTTGTGGTATCTCTTGACTTACAACTATGGGGACTCACAGCTGGAGTTGATAGGTATGACCATCGACTCCGCGTACGCTTCGTTTGCGGAGGACACACTCGGATCGATCACCCCCGGAAAGCGTGCAGACTTTGTCGTCCTCTCCCAAGATATTATGACAGTTTCGGCTGACCAAATCCTTAAAACGCGAGTCCAGGCGACTTTCATCGACGGGCAACTCGTGTATGGCAGTCTGTGAGGACAGGTCTTACGTTTATTTGCAGGCGATTACTGTATCATTCGTGACAATTTGTGACTGACCCGGTCTGACCAACTCCATGGTAAGCGATAATACTGTTTACTACACTTGTAACATCAGAGCCTGGCAAGGAGACACGACGGTTGTATTTCAAAACTTCACTAGTACTGGCCTCGCCATCATGGTTGACGGGGTAAAGGAGTGGCTGGAAGGCTTGCTGGCGAACATCCAGCCAATTAGATGCGAGACCTTCCGAGTCAGGCCAGCTCTACCCATAAGCATGTGACTGAGGTTTCGTCTGAACTTGAAGCGGAGAAAAGCGAATGGGACGATACCGTTTCAACGAGGCACTCACTCGTGCACATGTACCACTCGGAATCATTCCTGGTCCGCCAAAGGTTTTGTACAACTGTCGATCACCGACTTCCGAGGGTTACGGTGATATCCTCGGCGGGCGTTCGCTGAGTCTCAACAAGTTGTGGCACGACTCTGACTGAGGGTTATTTCGAGTTTCAATACAGTACCTTCACCTAAAAGCTAAACTTCAATCGCGGATGGCATCCTGTATGAACCCCTTGCTTAACCTGCATTACTCAAGCTCTTTTCATGTTATGCACGGCTCGTTGATCTCAGCCGCCGAGGTATGTTTCTCGGGTTGGATAATTGTTACAGTCAAAAGGGCCATAATGCAATACGTTTGGGACTGCAAAACCTGGTTTGCACTGAGCATTTTACCTGCAATATGTCCCTCGCTTCGTATGAAATGGATTTTGACCTCAAAAGTCGTGCATTATGACCTTTTCTACTGTCACCAACACAGTGTGAAGCATTCCCTAAGATTTGTTCTGCAGCTGTTTGTCTTTGAGGGTGATGATAGGCGCAGAACGCTCGTGTGTCAAACTACGGTCGTAGATCCTACGAAATCATCGTCAGAAGCGTAGTGCGAGTCGTCGGGCTAACGATTGAGTCTACGTACAAAGCTTACCCGAGCTCGTCGCAACCCATCGCTTCACCCATTTCGTCCGCTCCGACAAGTCCTTCATGTCCTCCCCAATTTCACGGTACGAGATCCCAAGTTCTGCGAGCAGTGCGCGATAGACATGGAAAGAACGCGCATGCTGGTCCAAGCTGCGCACCCCATCATCGACGAGCCACTCCGGTACCGGTCTAAGGAGCAGGAACTTGGCTTTTCGATATCGTTTCAGCGCACTTTGAAAGGTGGGGTGTTCAACCAAGAGGCTCTTCTTTTGCTGTGCCTGACGCTCATCTTTCGCTGTCAGGACCGCGTATACGATCGGGTCTATGCCCGACCTGTCACTAAGAATCAGGGTCTCGCCTGTGCCTCTCGCCCTCTCGCAGACCTCCGCTTCTCTCTCCAGCTGGGCCAACATGATCCCGGCCTGCATCTCTATTTTACCCACGTCTTCCCTTGTAAAACCCCTCCTTTTCATGATTTGACGCGCGACTTCCGTGATGTAGCACCACGAGTGCAGTTCCAGGGACTGCGCAGTTGCGTTGCAGAGCGTCGTCTTTCCAGTAGAGGATGGTCCGACGACATACAACTCAGTGAGCGGGTGTTGGTGGTCGGACATCTCTGCGAGTAGTGTGGAATGTGTTTCTTGGCAGGTGGGAACGCTAGTGGGCGTTCGCCTTCCTAAATACGCTGGTGTCTCAGGGGAAGCCTAGAACGTTCAACTTCTATCTTTCCATCGAGCCTCGACCATCTGCCCACGACACGCTTTTCACAGAACGTCTTACAGCCCGTCTCCATGTACACCTTGCTTCAAGATCCTCCTCAGGACCAGGACTCATGGCGTTTCAATGTCCCAAACAACCATCTTGCCCTACCGAGAAGGCGAAATGAAAAGAACATCTATGGCAAGTTCATCAAGTTCGCTGCGGATGCGATCACTCTGGAAATCTCTCAATTTCCGAGTAGTCGCATCCTCCGAAGTGATGATCCAACGAAATTCCTTCTCGTCTCCTTTGAGAAACTCCGTTTTCCAGAAGGTGGTCTGCGAGTCACTGCAGACTATATCACTCGAATGATGAAAGCCGGTGTATTTCTCAATGGTGTCCAGTATCGATTTTACCACCATAGTAACAGTCAGCTGGTGACTATTGTGTGGATGATCCCCGCTTCGCATATCCTCATGATTTCGACAGCGAGGCAGGACATGTTTCATGCGCGAAGCAAACAGCGATGCCGAGCTCGACAACAGGATCTATGTATTAGGCGATTTTGGAAGAATAATGAATGCGGCGAAACGTAACCCCTTTCATTGCCTCTGCTTATCCTTTACGTTTGACCACCCACGTTTAGGGGCTAAACGGATCGGACTCCTGTTCTCCGCTGCAGAACTTGATATCCAATTGGATCCCAAATGGATAACCGACATCGATGACATCGAGAACGCCGACACCATCTTCTCTGATGGTTGTGGGCTTATGACAAAGCATTGGGCTCTCCAAGTCAGCAAGGCGAAACGCATCATATTTCGCAATCAGCGCTATGTCCCATGTGTCCTTCAGATTCGGTATACTTTTCGTTGTTCCTCCAAAAGGTGATCTGTGGCTGATCTTACACTTTCTAGTTACTTGGGGTACAAGGGCGTCCTTATGATGCATCCAGAAATGGACAAAGAGAAAAAATACCTTGCCAAGTTTCGAAAGAGCATGAAGAAATTCACGACGACGCAAGATCATTCATTCTCCGTCGTGGGATACTCAAAACCTTATGCCTTTGGGCGCTTGAACAACGACATCATCGTTCTTCTCTCGAGTCTCGGTGTTACCAATGAAAAGTTGGTAGCGAAACAAGATGCGTACTTTCGGTGGATTGAGGAAGCATCCATCGACGTGGCAAAAGCGGTCGATTTCGCGTCCTGTCTTGACCAATATGATCTCGCAGAACGTATACTTCTAAATGGCCTGGATGATCCTACCGTCAGTGCTCAAATACGAAAAGCGCAGATGGCAGAAGTATCCCAATTTTTGAAGAACGAAAAACCTAGGTCAAGGATGATCATCCATAGCTCGCGTCTCCTTTTTGGAGTTTGTGATCCTTTCAAGGTTCTCAAGGAGGGCCAAGTCCATATCCGCATCACTTCGCAAAAAGGTGCCACGACGCCAATCAACGGTGATGTCCTTGTGGTCAGGAACCCATGTCTTCACCCAGGTACGCTGACATGTATCCATCATGGAATCTTCACCTAGATGCTTTGCAGGTGATTGTCTGAAGCTCCGTGCTGTTGCACATCCTAGCTTGAACCATCTCGTCGATTGCATCGTTTTCGCTTCTGTTGCGAAAGAAAAGCATCAGGCTGCGCCAGCGATGAGCAGCGGGGGTGATCTGGACGGTATGTTCATCCAGGTTAATATTCATCAGCACCTCGAAGCTAACGTGGATCCTAGGTGACAAATTCTTTGTATGCTGGGACCCGGATATTGTACCTCCTCGTGTTCATGAGGTGAGTACGAGTTGACTGTTTTGGATGTGGGACTCGACATGGATGTGGTATATGTCATCTAGTCATACGACTACCCACCGAATAAGGAACGTTTAGGCGGGAATGTCACGAGGCAAGATCTCGCCACCCACTTTGCCATGTATAACAAGTTGGTCACCTCATTGTCGTGCTACCGTCCAGTATCATCTGACGATCGTGCATTAGTGTTGGTCTTGCCCAAATTACCAAATTACACCAGCAATGGATTCGGTGTAGCCCGAAGGGTGCGATGAGCCCCGAATGCCAAGAGCTCAATGCACTCCATTCGCAATCGGTAGACGGAGCAAGGGTCAAGATTCCAGAGAGGCTGCGCAAGACCCCAGCTGCGGTGGGCAATTTTGTGTTGGACGTCCTCGCAGACGCTGCCGAAGCATTTCGTATTCGCTTCACCGGGCGGGTTGCGAACGATCTTGACCCTGCTACGACTTCCCCAGAAGACGCCGAGGACGTTCTTGCTCAGCTTTTCAAGAGTAAACCGAAAGCCGTCTCCGAATACGAGTTATTCAGCATGGCAGTCGCTTTCGCACGAAAGTTTTCCATCAATTTGTATGAGCTAAAACCTTACATAGCACACCTTGACTTCGGCGCCCTCGCTGCTCATGAAAAGCATGTTATCAGCACTACGTTGGGACTCTCTCCCACTGAACACCGGCGAATGTGGAACTCCCTCTTGACCTCCGATATTCTCTCGACCCGCGATATCCAGCAACGTCAGCTCAATCGTCCCTTGTCGATGCAGCGGTTGTACTCTTCGAAAGAGAAAACAACTGCAACGTTTTTCCAATACCTGCGGATAGCATTCGAGCAGTTTACGCGAAAGTTGCTTATCCTCCAAGTACGTCTTCTCCGTCCGGGAGTACCTATCCATAGGCGATAACTTCCATTTTGGTAGACAGATGATCGGTTCGCAGTCGGAATTTTCATCAAAGGAGTGACCCTTTGGGACGAAGACCCAGAGGTCGATGAAAACGTCGTCGTGTGCTCCTTCATGCCCAAGGCCACTGAATCCATGTCCGTCTACCGCCCTTGCACATCCGGGTACAGGCTCCATTGTAGCGATGGCAACTTGCAACTTTACAACAAGAATCAGGCAGATACGTTCGTCTTCATCGCGCGCTCTCGCGAGACCGGACAAGACGTCATTACAAGCATTGCCTTGCAAAAGATATCCAAACGGGTTGGCCAAGTGTGTGATGTTTTTTGACTGAATTGCGTATCGTGGCCTAAACACTTCGTAGCAATTGGGACGATTGAACAAGGCGCCAGCGACTTCGATAGAAATACACGTTATTTCTAATCGAGACAGGGTCGCTCACCAATTATTTGATATGTATTTGGAGCAGTGAGTAGTGAGACTTCCTCTTTGCCGGCCTTCACTGATGGAGTACGTCTTCAGCGTGCAGACCGAGGAGTACGTCGGTCGCTTTGCCCGGGAGTTGATTCCGTACAACGTCAAGTCCGTCCGGGATGTCGATTGGTCGACTCACCCCGGATGGATCAAGGATCTATTCGTGCCCAGTGTTTCAGAGATGATGTTCAAGCAGCTCTTGACCGACCTCCAACACGAGCAATTACAGACCCTAATGACATTTGCTCTCCAGAATCGTGCCGACAACGAGCTCTACTGGGCGTTCGACTTCATCGCCACGTTGCAGCCATTCATGGTGGACATGATCAGCACTTGTCTTCACAAAAACCCGTCCCTGGTGTACGTGTTGTTAAAAGCATACCCTCCGACGGAGTCTCTGTTGCTTCATGAACAACTTGTGGATCTGAAAGTGTCCATCCTCCGAGCCATTCTCCGTGCGGCGAACGCGTTGGGAGTAGCCACCCTCGTCGCGTTGCAGAAGATCGCGCAGTCCATTAACAACATGGCAACGAGCGAGTATGTCGAGCTACTCATGCTCGCGGCGCTGAGCATTCGACCAAAGACGCTCTTGCAAGAGACCCTCCTCGTGCTGCACGAATCGACATCGGTATCCCGAGAAGGATCCCCCGCCGCAGCGTACCTCCACAAACATGCCATTGCCATTGCGTTTGACTGTGCAGAGGAAGCGGCGGACGTGTGCCCTTGTGACGATACAGGGAGACCGCGGAACACAAAGTCATCCTACCCAGTATTGAGGCTCGTTCAGGCCGAGGGCTCGGATGAGGGACATGTCGACGTGCATTTCAGAGTCGATTTGTCCGTGCCAATCCGGCTGCATTCACATGTTCGACTACAGTGTGTCTCCGACCCCGACAACGCGTTCATCGACCGCGCTGCTGTAGACGGTGTGGTGACCAAGGCTGCCCGAGGAGAAATCACGATCGAGCTTTTCCACCCGCTTCCGCCTGAATTTGCGGTGATGCAATGGAGGATATTCGATGCCGGTAGTCTCGGTATGTCTTCATTGATGTCCGTTTGGGTGACGAAGAGGGCCTGACGCCGGTTTTTGAAAGCAACGGCAAGGGCGATGATGGACGCGGTGACAAAGTTGTGGGCAGATTCTTACGACTGTTGTAGCATCTATGACATGATCGTCATGCCACCACATCAGACGGGCTTTGAAGCCATCGTTGACCATTCTCAGGAGGAAGATGAGCTGGTCGGAACGGAATCGATGAACCCAAGCCAAATTACCGCGATCAGGTCTAGTTTGGCCCCTCTGTCGTTAATCTGGGGCCCACCAGGCAAGTTGTTGCTGCGCTTGTGAGCTAGAATTGAGGTTCATTGCCATATGTCGCACGCAGGAACTGGAAAGACGACGGTCGTCGTCCAGATACTTCGTTATCTCTTGCGCAAGTTCCCGGACTGTAAGATTCTCATGACGGCCTCCACTCACAATGGTAAGTTTTCATGACCTCGGCATCAGAGAGTGGACCTGTAGCCAATCTATCAGCCGTCGACAACGTCTTGGAGCGTTTCCTTGAATTGAACAAAGAATATCGACTCCTCTCTGACGACCTCATCCTCCGCGTTGCCACCGACCACTCCAAAGTCAACAAATCGCTCCAAAGCTACACGATCGACGCGCGGGTTGGCGGAGACCTCCACGAAAACAACCGCTTGCATCGACAAGCACAACAACGCGTCAACGCGGCACGCATCGTGTTCACGACGTGTGCGGGCGCTGGGCTGGGAACATTGCGCAAGGTCGACTTTGACACGGTCTTGATCGACGAGGCGTCTCAGATTACAGAACCTTGTGCGCTCATCCCGCTTGTCAAAGGATGTCAAAGGGCGGTGTTGGTTGGAGACCAGTGAGTAGGATGGTAACGGCTTCCTTTTCGTCCCGTTCACGTCTCTCCTATCAGTGTGCAACTACGACCCACAGTGAAACCGATGGGGAAAGCTCTCGAATATGATGTATCTCTCTTGGAGAGATTGTACACGTCCATCGCCCATCCAGGCACTGTGAAGACCATGCTCAACGTGAGTGAGGGTTCAATCTCCGAGTACACTCGACGTGACATGACCGCCAGGTGCAATACCGGTTCCCGAGCGAGCTAGCACACTTCCCGTCGACAGAGTTCTACAACGGAGAGCTTCGATCTCACATCCAGGACAGCACACCCGTCCTCACTCGACTGGCCGCCACTGCCTTTCCGTGGCCGAGGGCGGGCCGAGAGCACCAACTCGTGCCTACGGTCTTCGTTCAGTGCGCCTCTGAAGAAACGACGGGCTCCGCTTCCAAAGGCAACGAAGGCCAAGTCGAACTCGCCGCACGCATCGTCTCTTTCCTCCAGTCCCCCTCCAGCGCACACGGAGACGAAGACCAACAACAGTCACAGACCAAACTCACCATCGCTGCGCTCTCGCCCTACACGAAACAGATCGGCCTCCTGAAAAGCGCCCTGCCATCGTCGGTCACCTGTGCGACGATCGACTCCTTCCAAGGACGGGAGAGTGACGTCATCGTGTTCTCCACCGTGCGGTGTAACGTGACGCGTGAGATCGGGTTCGTGGACGATCCGAGGCGGTTGAACGTCATGTGGACGCGCGCCAAGTTAGGCTTGATCATCATTGGCGATCGGGCTACGATGACGGAGATGAACGCGCTGTGGAGGAGGGCTATCGAGTCGTGTACAGAGGTCACGCTTCCACCCGTGCCAGAGTAGGATGTCAGCTGCTTCCCAACCTCTCGCCGAGTAACAACAAGGCATTACCCATCCATGCAGTATGTTTTTTGTGGGTTAGCGTCAAAGATGCTACATATTATTCCCGTAAATGAAGCATACGATGTTCCAACATCCTGATTCCTGTTATTGTACCTGCTTCCAAAAGTCCGAATCACGTAGAGTTCACTTGAAGTCACCTTGATTCAAAGCAAGTACAGTAAAATGCATGATGTATCCTGGATCTTCATGGCACATGCACCTTCTACCACCCTAGACATCTGAGTCTGAACCTCGCCTGGGGAGCTGAGTTTGACTGGGGTTGAAAACTTGGACCTGGGGAGGACGACTGGCCAGCCAACATCTTGGCCTATTTGTGGGGACTGGGGGTGTCGAGCAATAGTCGTGTAGACTGCGCACACCATCAATCCTTGGAAAGTTCGTGCGTGTAAGAATCCAGTAGAATGGGGGTTTCGCCTTTTCCACGCTGTTCTTGCCCACGACCGGCCGCATGTCTGTCTCCAGAGTGTTAGGCAATGAATCTGACCCTTGGTTCGTGTGCCACTCGACTCTGATGGCTCCCAAGCAAAAAGGGAGTGGCACCGATTCTCAAGGGTGAGATGCCCAACGTGTCGAATGGAGGGATAGTGTTCCATGGCGGTGACAAAACCAGCCCCTGATCGATTGGTTATGCTGAGCAACAGCCTTTCTGATAGGGACATAGTACGCGTTGGATCGACGGCAATTAAGGTGTCTGGCATTATCTTCCGAGGGCCGGATGAAGAAGATGGACAACAGACTCGAGTCGTTGACACTGGGATCCTGCAACAGTGGGATGAAGGTCGGAGCAGCGTAAACAGCGAAGGCAATTTTCAATTCAAAGTGAGATTCCTCGGCAGGGAAGTGGTCGAAATTCAACAGAGTGCGAGGAATACCTCCCCATGCAATCGCGAGAGTGACCATGCGCTCCGACGTTGTGACCCGGATTGGTCTCGTCAGCTCTCGTCGTGCCAACTCGAAGGAACAGGAAATGTGTGGCACGTGTCACTCACGCAAGGTCAGCCATCTCTTCAAGCAATGGACCAGAACGTCCATGATAAAGGCCCATTCTTGCTCCAATCTTTCAAACGTCGAGAGTTCAGGCAAGGTAGCTTGAAAGATACGGGGATCACGAGTCAAAAATCCCCAAGCAGGGATGGTGACAGTTGGTTCGGGTCGGAGAGTGCCCACACGTCTTCAATAAATTTCATATCACAGCGGTGAATGTGCTGTAGACACCTCGGTGTCGATCTAGAACGCGACCTACTTCTTCCGGAAACTTCGATGAGCATATACTTAAATGAGAAAGTAAAGTTTTCCCTGCAGAGTCCCGACCCGCTACAGACTGACAGTATTGAACTTATGCCGCGATTCAAATATATGCAGACCCGAAAAAGCATGCCCAACTTCAACTTGCCAGCCAAGCTCAAAGCCACTCACAGATTCCCGGCTGACCGGCTTGAACGTAACAGTCGTAACTAGCGCCCTGGCTCAGCCTGGCTGTATTCTTCCTTCGAGTCTTCCTCGGACGCACGCATCGCGATCCATCGGCCAGAGGACACACACCGCCTCGACATGACTCCTAGGTTAGGGTATATCATGGGTAGTAGGGGGTCCGGGTTACACCCACGGATAGTGCGATGGGTTGTGTGGTACGGGACCCAGAGCGCCACAGCTGCACCTTGGTATTCTTTCGAGTCGACTCGGACGTTACAGTCAAATGTTCGGCAGCATCCGTTGCATACAGGCGTGCTTGAGGTGTCGTCGCACGCCGAGGTACGGTAAGCAGAAAGCGGGATCCGGTGGCAAGCATTCCAGTTTGGTGGATGACATGATAAGTTGAACTCGGACTCCGATAATCGATTGTCATTCAGTGCTGGCGATCCTCTCTTGGTCCGGACGGACTCAGGGCTTTTATCGTGACTCGTGAGTATTCGCTTACTCCTCACAAATATAGCGTGCTTTCACGGAGATTACACGCAGATCACTGTTTCATACTGCTGATACGTTCCCCTGCCACGTACACCTTGAAACCAGAAATATGTAACGTATGGAATTATTACCTCATCTGCTGCATCCACCAGCTAATTGCCAGATTGGAACGAGGTATGCAACGTATAGATCCGCCATGCAAGGGTATAAACCAGGTCAGCAGCTGGAAAGCACCCACCCGTCAAGCATCAAGTTTTCTGCTTTCCCTCACCTCCTTCGCATCAACGTCACGGATGGATATGCTTCCATCGACCAGGGCAAGTGTAAACACGGGCCCTGTCAATTATGAAAAGGATGTCACTCTCGTCGATGGTGCTAACGATGTCGTCGAACTCAGCCCTGCAGAGCGTGCTAGGCTACTACGTAAAGTCGACTCGCATCTCCTGCCTCTAGTGTCTTTGCTATACCTCCTTTGTTTCCTGTGAGTTATGATGAATGTTTAGTCTGCCTGGAGTTTGACCGATTTTCGCTCTCCAGAGATCGCACAAATATCGGCAAGTACCATCCTGCATTTTTACGTCGGGTCACAGACCTTATGCGACCTCTCAGGCAATGCTAGAGTCGCGGGCATGTCGACTGACCTGCATCTCGTTGGACTCAGGTATAACACTGCTGCTGCTGTTTTCTTCGTGCGCTTGTCCCCCCTTTCGTTTTTGAAGCATATTCAACGCTCTCTCAGGTTCTATACATTTGTGCGGAAGTTCCGTCGTAAGTCGGAGCAGCACATTATCATTCTGTGAGATAACTAATCTTTGCGCAGAAACATCGTCCTTAAGCTCTTTCGACCATCCAGATGGAGTACGACCATCATTCTTCTCACGTGGCTTTTTCCCTCTAACCAAACTGCCAATGCAGTACCTACGATCATGGTTGCATGGGGTCTGGTCACGACGCTTATGTGCCTGGTGAACACCTACCAAGGGCTTCTCGCGTAAGGGTTCGAAGAATTTGCGGCCCACCTCTCTGATGCGGATATATATTCCATGTAGCGCACGAGTTTTCCTTGGTCTCACAGAGGCTGGAATGTTTCCGGGCGTGACTTATTACATCTCATTATGGTATCCGGGTGCAGATCGGGCAATGCGTATTGCGATATTCTTCTCTGCCGCAACCGTTGCGGGTGCTTTCGGCGGTATTCTTGCGTGAGTGCTCTTTCGAATTCCATGCAACATGTCAGTTACGCACCAAAAGTTACGCAATCGAAAAAATGGATGGGTATGTGATGCTCTCAAAAATAATTTTTCTGCTGCCCTTATTTCCCTCCTGCAGGATCGGTGGCCTTCATGGTTGGCAGTGGATCGTAAGCAATCATCAAAATAATTATATAGCGCGGTACACTCACCTAAGGTGATGAGTTCTGCTTGGAAGGGCTTGGTGAGTTCCCAGTTCCCAGTTCTCAGTTCACCGCGAGGTGAGAGTGGTCGAACTTACATTTCTACAGCTACGATGATCACAGCTTTCGGAGCGTTCTTCTTCATGCATGATGTACGCGCCAATGTCTACCCTGTCGCGTGTAGATGCTTATTGCGCCGTGTTTAGTTCCCAGAGACAGCGTCGTTCTTGACTGAGACCGAAAGACGCAATATCGTTGCGCTACTGAAGAATGACTCGCAAGGTCTTGCGACTCAATACGACTTCCAATTCGTTCTACAGGCTTTCAAGGACTATAAAACATATATTCAATCCTGCATATTCATTGGGTATGTAAACCGAACTATCTTGTGTTGGGCGCTCTAACATTTGCATGGACTGCCAGTTTGGGCGTCCCCATTTACGCAATCGCTCTTTTCACCCCTACAATCATTTATGAGCTCGGTTTCTCCGCTGCTAATGCCCAGTTACTTTCTGTCCCTCCATTCGTTGCAGGCTGTGTATGCACCATTCTTGTTGGGATCCATTCTGACACTCACAACCTCCGTGGGCCGTACGTGATCGCTGGGGCATTTGTCTCTTTGGTGGGGTATATTGTCCTATATACCCAAACGAGCCCTGGTGTTTCGTATGCCGGCGCCGTCCTCGCTGCGGCTGGTGTATTCCCGACTATTGCTGTTCACCTTGCATGGTCAGGCTCGAATGCCGGAGGAGATATGAAGCGTGGTGTCGTCCTTGCCGTGGTCATTGGATCGGGAAATATGGGAGGGTAAGTGACACAGTCCCGTCCACCATGATTCACAATTAATACAAGGGCGATAGAATATGTTCATCCTTTGTTTACCTTGATCCACCACGATTCCATGTTGGCCATGGAACAGTCATAGGTGCTCTGAGCCTCGTGTGCGCCTCTACTACTAGCTAATGACTGCCATTATTGGTTTGCTGACCAACCTGATGATCAGTATGCTGCTGTCTACGTTTGCGATGTGGAATTACAACAGAATCAACGGGCAGAAAGAGGAGCAGTGTCGCGAGGGCGGAATCACAAAGGATCGCAAGGATGAGTTTCGAAACATGGGAGACGAAAGTCCTCTGTTCAGATACACCCTTTAGTTTATTTTGTTGCCTTTTTCTACTCGGGAAGTGCTGGCTGCTCCAGCGGAAACCCTGCTTGGATTCGCGAGCCAGGACGTTCAATGGACATGATTTGTGTAGTTGCCACATACTATGAGACGGCGGGTTCAACATGAAGCGGCATAACTAAAATGATTGAGTAGTAACCAGAGTCACCACTGGCAGACGCGACAGTGTGCGGAGAGTGTTACATCAGGTCGCCGGGACTCATAGTGTAGCCAGCTATTACACGTGTATGTAGCCGTTATATGTAGCATACCTGCGGAACAAGCTGCCCGAGAATATCCTTTAGGCTACTAGTACGAGTGAATTTTTGATGTGATGCAACTTGGGAAGCAAAACGACGATTTACTCGAAAGATCACAATTTTTCGCATTACTACTGGCCCCCTTGTATCTCCTTCCTAAACACATACTCGACGACCGTCCGTTCTAAACACACGAGCCCGAGCAGCACGCCGGCTCAGCCCCCGCCGTCGGACATCGACCTTCCAAACGGGGAACAACTTTACGACACGACCCACCCGGAAGCAGCCATGACACCTGTCGAGGATCGATTAAGCTTTAAGGTTGTTCTGGGTTTCAATTTGTTCGGAGGATTCCCACTACTGGACTCGCATTTGCCACTCGTTAGTGGCGGTCACCAACTCTTCTTTTCCTTGAAGTGAATTATCCGTTGAAGGCTCGTCTCAGGGAATAGCCTCAGGGCCAGTTCTCGGAAGAGAGACATGCGAATATCATGCTTTTGTTTCCCAGCGTTCCTTGGACCTTGAACCTTCCCTGACGTTCATTGCAAGTTTTGCACATCTGATATCCAATGACGAGTCTTTCTCTCACGCTTACTAATGCTCGAAAGGAACGGCTAACATGTGGGCCGATATTCCCGCAGTGGTGAACCTGTTGAGCAGAGTCACCACCATGTGCACGAACAGCCAAGGTCAAGTCGAAGATCGCGCGTCCCATCCATTCGACGGCGCTGACGAACATCCAGTGGTCCACTCAGACGTACCTAAAGGTTGGGTTCCACATTTGCGTGCAGAACGAGAGACGATCACTGACCAATCTTCAGTTCTATTTCGAAAGCTAGGTATCCTTGACCGACTGTTGACGCCACTCATCCTCATATCCATGGTCGTCGGTGTGGTCATTGGCGAATTCGTATCTGGGGTGCAGCCTGCGTTCGACACGGTCCAGTTTTATGGCGTTTCCGTCCGTGAGTCCATCCACTTGCCACGAGTAAGAAAGATGTGATAGACCGAATATTGTTTCTCTCAGCCATCGCAATCGGACTCATCGTGATGATGTGGCCCATCCTCACCAGAGTCCGCTACGAAGCGCTCGGTCATATTCTGCTGTCCAAAAAACTCTGGGTACACATGGGCATCAGCTTCGTCCTGAATTGGATCGTTGGCCCGTTCGTCATGCTCGGATTAGCGTGGGCAACGTTGCCGGATCTCCCGACGTACCGTACTGGCGTCATCATGGTCGGAATCGCGCGATGTATTGCCATGGTCATGGTATGGAACCAACTCGCTGGTGGGGACGGCGAGTATTGTGCTCTTCTCGTTGTCGCGAATTCGGTGTTGCAAATCATACTCTACTCGCCATATGCGGTGCTCTTCATCGACGTGATTGGCTCGAGTCAATCGTTGCACCTCCAGTATGGCGCAGTGGCAATATCGGTGTTGATCGTACGTCGGTGTTGGTGTCGTCGATGGGTGTATGATGACATGCTTACAGTACTTGGGAATCCCGCTGGTGGCGGGGGTAATCACCCGGTTCACTGTCATGCGCCTCATGTCGAAACGGTTCCTTCAAGACGTATTTCTTCCGCGGTTTTCTCCACTCGCACTACTGGGTCTTTTATACACCATCATCGTCATGTTTGCCTACCAAGGACACCACATCGTACAGAACCTTGGTCCGGTCTTCCGCGTCTTCGTCCCGATGATACTCTACTTTGTCATCATGTGGACGTCTGCGTTCAGCTTCATTTACTACCTCGCCCGGAAAGAAGCTTGGCGCAGAGAAACGGCAGACAGGACCTTTGAGTACGAGGTGGCGGTGGTACAAGCGTTTACGGCTGGAAGCAACAACTTTGTAAGTGCGCTCGTCCTACGTCTCGACGACGTCGCATTCGTCCCCGGATGCATCTGAGCGTTTGTTAATCAGGAACTGGCGATCGCTGTGGCGATTGCGGTGTATGGCGTTGGTTCTGATCAGGCGCTGGCAGCGACCATTGGGCCGTTGGTGGAAGTGCCGGTGTTACTTGCCCTGACGTGGGTCGCGCAATTTCTTCGGACGCGGATGGCGTGGGGTGGAGATCGTGATCAGACGATGGCGGTGGACAGGGAAGAGGGAAATGTCCTGGAAACGAAGACTGGGTAGATAAGGGTCAAAACGAAAAAAAAAAAAAAAAAAAAAAAAAAAAAAAAAAAAACGGGTTGGGGGATGGTAGGTTTCGTGCCGGGTAGTAGGCCCGAGGACCGTTTG
>JBBPNP010000148.1:0-59834 GCA_038090955.1 Xerocomellus intermedius
ATCTTGCACGATAGTGGGCTTTAAAACACCGAATAATCCCCTGGTCATTAGGTTGTATGTGCGAGGTGAGATTAGGCTCGAAGTTCTCGACGTGGATGTTGGTGAGAGTGTCGGGAACAACATGACCGGCGAAGTTGTCCTGGAGTAAGAGAATTTTCCTCCCCTCGTCCCTGAGCTCCCGATCCCAGTCCAGCAGCCATTCTTGATAGATAGTGGATGTCATCCATGCTTTCGCGTTGTTCCGATAGTAGAACCCGTGCTGTGCACCAGTTTTGTTTCGGAATGCACGGGGTTTGCATGCTTTTCCAATAATGAGTGGAGCGAGTTTCTTTGAGCCATCAGCATTGGTCGTGAACAGATAGGTGAGTCGAGCTTTGTTTCCTTTGATGCCAGACTGTTGTTTGTTACATAGGCCACGATCGGGTGGCAAACTGTTCAAATCCAAGTCACGGTTTGAGCTTATCAAAGTTTTGAGAGACACGCACGCATAGAATGACGGTGTTTCATCCGTATTGAAGATGTCACGACGCTCGTATCCACCCTTCTTGATGATGGCTTGAATACGAAGCCGATCATCCTCAACCTTTGCGAGAGCCACGGAACCAGCTTCTCCATGACGCTTTATCTCCTTTAATCCAGTCCTCACTTTGTACCGACTTAACCAGCCTTCGCTCAGCTTTAGTCGCTCATCGTCAGGTACACCCGTAAGGTCAGCAAATTTCTGCCACTTTTGGCGGATAATTTCCCCAGTGAGAAGAACCCCATCTGCTGTGGCCTTTGATACCCAAAGGTCAAGCATCTCGGTGACCTCAGGATGCTGTGTTTGGCAGATTCGTTTGGCAGCACGCCCCAATGCTGTGCTCCGTTCATGCTCCGCACGCCATGCAGCTTCCTGCTTCACCCAAGCGGATATCCTTGGCTGTTTGAGTCGAAGATTAGGATAAATGAGATCAAAATGCCCCGCAGTTCTTGACTGGTTTCGACCATTGGCGTGATACCAATCGAGAATCTCAATTCTTTGTGCAAGTGTTGCATTCTCCTTCTTTTCAAACACTGGGGGTGGTGGGGGTTTCTGCTGTCCTGGATTGGTTGCATCCATGGACTGCACGGGACCTGGACAAATCAAATTCAGCAGAAATAAAGCATAAATAAAATAAAGAGCACTACGCTTTCGCTTCAAGTTCTTCAACGACTCAAGAGTCTTTTCTCCATTGCCAGCAAGATCCTTCAATTTCCGGACAATGGATTTTTCCTTTTCATCCAATCTCTCCAGTTCTCGTTCATAATCTGAAGCATGGTCTAACATCTCCACCACCTGTTCTTCATCCACCAAATTTCCTGCATTATCCAACCAGTCTTCATCTGCCTCCAATATTGGCCGACCAGCCTTTAGGTCAGCCTCAAGCTTGGTCCTCCGGTCTCGTGTGAGATTTTGAAGCTGCGTTAATCCCTTTTTCAGCACGTCAATGGGTTTCATGATGGTGGGAGTTGATGGTTCATGTAATTGATGACTTGTTTCGCAACATCCATTCCAAATTTAGATATATTTATTGCTTAGTCATTGAAGTTATGGGTTTTGTCCGGGGGAAATGGCTATGTACTATGTGGTATGGGTTATTAATGTCAAATCCCTGCAAACCAAACTGGGATATGGAAAAATCTATGTGTTATAAGGGAGTATGTGTTATACCCCCTATGTGTTAGGAGGGAGTACACTGTATCACCCTGCTGTAGTGATTTCCTAATCGAGCGAGTTGTTGGGTTGAAGAAGAGATCTCATACTTGTTGCTCTTTCCATCACCATGAAGCTCGTCGGAAAGTATATCGACAAGAGTGGCACAGTAAGTTTGGCATCTTGTATCCAACTGCATGCTCACCAAGACAGGGCCATGTCACCCTTCGTCCTGAAGATGACGAAGACATGTGGCATCTGTACAATCTCATCCAACAAGACGATTTAGTCAGAGCCCCTGCTATTCGGTACGAAGTCACGCTGAACCTTTTGTCTTTGGATGTGAATGATGAATGTAGACGAGTGCAGAACGTATCAGCAACTGGTTCTACCGAATCTCATCGGATCAGACTCAAACTCACACTGAAAGTCTCCAAAGTGGAGTACTCTTCCTCCGGCGCCCAATCATCTACAACAGATCAAGCAATTTCTGGAAGCTCGTCATCCTCCGCTCCACCTCCAACTACCGCTGCACTCCATATATCTGGCCGAGTGTCATCGGAAAACGAACATGTCAGGATGGGGGCTTTCCACACCCTTGATATCGAGCCAAATCGTGATGTCCGAATTGAAAAGATCGAGGGATGGGATAGCATTGCTCGCTCTCGCGTCGAAGAGTCCTGTATACCTGGACGTGGGGCAGAGGTTGGTGCGGTTGTCTGCGGTGAAGGAACTGCTGCGTTTTGCTTGTTGTCCCAGCATCTCACCCTCATAACACACCGACTCTCTGTACCCATACCGCGCAAGGCTTCTGCACCGGGCACATCGCAGCACGAGAAAGCGATGGCAAAGTTCTACACGATGGTCTACGATGCGTTCGTCCGGCACATCCCTTTTAGCAATCCGAGTTTGCGCGCCATCGTGTTCGCTAGCCCTGGCTGGATTAGAGACACAGTCTATTCCACCATGATAAACGAAGCTGTGAAGCGAAACGACAAGGTATTGGCGAAGTCGCTGCGGGAGAAGGGTCTCAAGGTGCATGTCAGCAGTGCACACGTCCACAGCTTGGTGGAAGTCTTGAAGAGTCCCGAGGTATACACAAGTCCTGATCGTAAGCCATTAGCTAACTGCCATATGTTGTAGATCGTGGCACAGTTGAAGGAGACAAAGTTTGCCCGTGAGGGTATTGTACTAGACAAGTGAATTTCCTCCTTTGCGATTGGGTGGGCTTCCTCAAAGGCTATAGGTTTTTTAAAATGCTGGGATCAGACGAAATGCGTGCATGGTACGGGCCAGAACATGTTTGTCTAGCTGCAGATCGAGGGGCGGTTGGTACACTCCTGATTTCTGATGAGCTTTTCCGGTATGGGTCCTTTTTTCTGCCAAAGTAGTCAAGATAAAGAAGTTTCTACAGTGCCAGTGATCCAAAGACCAGGAAGCGGTACGTGTCGCTGGTTGAAAGCGTACAGCAGAAAGGGGCGGAAGTGGTAATCTTCTCTAGCATGCACGAGTCTGGTCAACGTGTGTACAGTGCTGGTGTGGCTGCAAAGTGCCTAACCTTTCTGCAGAGCTAAATCAACTAACGGGGGTCGCTGCAATCCTGACGTTCCCCCTTGACATAGAGGTCGTTGAGGCAGAAGAAAGGGAAGCAGCTGAGCAAGAGAGGCTAGAGCAAGAGGGGGCGGTCGGGTAACGACCCGAATCACCATTCCTAGCGCCAGCAGGCAAATTCAATTTTAGGTCTATCGAAATTATCTTGACAAGCGACTTTCATAGGCTTCCCAGCCTGCAGCTTTGTATCTCTGCGCTTGCCTTTGAACCTCCCCCACGTCGATGTCATGACCAGTGCCAAAAATCCCCCTGCCTACGATGATTACATCGCACCCACAGTCTGTCACCACCTCGGCTGGCGTGCGATATTGTTGTCCCATAGCATCGCCCTTGGCATCTAATCCGACGCCAGGGGAGAGGATCAGGAAGTCCTCGTCAGCAACATTGTCAGTTACATGCGCCCCAAAGCCTTCCATTCGGTGTTGTGCGATAAAGCCGATAACAAAATCACGTCGAGCCCGTGCCATCCGAACCGCATCTTCCGTGTATGCGCCGGTCGTGAGGGCGCCTTTTGAGCTCATCTCGGCAAGCAAAATCAGTCCTCTCTCGAGAGGCAGACCGACTGACGCAAGGCCGGTGATAATGGAGGGACCTGGTACGGCGTGCGCGTTTGTTATGTGCGCCCAACTTGCAATCTTGTAGACCCCACTGGAGTATTGGAGTGTGACAGTGTTACCTCGAGTAAAGCTTAGCACAGATGAAAGATCGGTGATTCAGGGGAGCCTCACCTATGTCGGCGAACTTGCGATCCTCGAAAATCAAGAATTCATACTTGTTGCTAAGTGCCTGCAACTCCTCGATGACAGACGGGTCGTAGTCCTCCAGGATGTCAATGTGTGTCTTATCGTCAGGCCCGTGAGCAGAGTCCTAGTGACGAAAGAAAGAGCGATATGCCTTTATGAGACAGACGTAGGGTCCAACAGCGTCGACGATGGCGAGGAAATCTTTCTTTCGAGTGACATCGACGCTGACGGAGAGGTTGGTTTTTTTCTTTGCCATGAGATACAGTAGGGATCGCGCAGCAGGATTGTTGTGTTTTTGAGCACGATCCTCATAGCTGCGTAGATGAGGCGACGACATGGCTAAAGCCTGAGCTAGCTTGCCAATTCCGGGTTGAGATCAGCCTTCAAAGCTTCATGTCAGCTTCCATCCGTGAACGTGAGGACGACGACAGCGAGGCTCGGTCCCCGAAGCGCACCAAAACAACCGAGCTCGACGATGACCACATCGTCAGCAAAATCTCCCAAGCAGAGCAAGAATCGAACGAAACAGAGCAGTCCATCCTTCCACCCAGTCATGTTCTTCTGGGTCTCGGCTCACCACACACCACGTCTGGTGGACTCCGTCAACTACTGGAGTGCGACGTTGGAATCTCTGAATACATAACTCGCGATATTCCTCCGGTACGCGGCATCATCAAGCAACGGTGAGCGATTCTCCCCGCGCTGCTGTTGCGACACTTAGACTGCTCACAGATTTACGGACTTCCTGGTCAACGAAGTTGATTTGGATCATCAGGTAGTGCACATCAAGTCGCTCGGCTTGCCGGAATCAAAGAAAGACAAGACTGCTTCGTCGGTTCTCGCTGAAGAGATTACCGACGCATCGACGCGAGAAGCCACCGACGAACAGGCAGGGCCATCGAAAATACGTCAGTCAGACGACACTGTCGTATCAAATGTCGGCGAACGTGCGGTGGCCGACGACGAGGTCACCTGGGACGATACATTTGAATCGTCATTATCACCCTTCCTCCCCGAGTCATCGCTTGTCGACCTCAAAAAAATGTACCTCGAAGGTCCCGAACCTCCGCGAGTAAGCGACAATGGCTGGGTGAGCAAGCTGCACAACAAGTCGGAAGACGTCGAGATCTCCGAACAAGACGCTTTGCCCCACCAAGACAGTGGGCTCCAGTCTTCCGACACAAAGCGGGGAAAGCATCAAAATGCCCGTGGTGGGAGGGGAAGACAAAGAGGCCGTGGTGGTCGCTCACAAGGCAGCGAGCGGGAAGACCACCGGAAGGTCCTCAGCGAAGTGTGTCATCTAGCGGGCCAATTTTGTCACTTCTCACACAAAGGGTGTAGCCCATCGGCTCAAAGGCTACACGGACGGCTCTTCATCAAATAGTACGAAAGCTGTTCAAGGGGAAACTTGAAAGTGAAACGGATATGTCTACCCCAGCTGGCGAGGAAGGCTCTCGCATCGCTATCAAGTGGTCGAGAAGAGGTGGCGGTCGTGGCGGTCCGCGGGGTAATTCTCAAAACTTCTCAGACACTCCTTCGTCCTGACTCATTGCCCCAGCTCGAGGAGAAAGAGCGCCGCGCGGGGAATACCCTCCCTATATTCACTTCACATTGCAAAAGACAAACCGCGACACACAGGACGCACTGGCCTACCTGTCCCGTACTTTGCATGTCAACGTCAAGGACCTCGCTGTTGCTGGTACGAAGGACAAAAGAGGCGTCACAGTGCAACGCGTATCATTGCGACGTGGCAACAAAACTGTCGATAATGTGTGGAACGCCGCCAATCAGATCGGTCGGCGCTCAGTCCACGAGGCGGTTGCTGAGAGGGGAGAACGTGGTGTTCGCATTGCGGATCTGAACTATCGCAAAGCGGGTTTAGAGCTTGGTATGCTCAAAGGCAACGAATTCGTGATTACTTTACGGTTAGCGCAATCTTCGTTCCATACGATCAGCATGCAATTCTGATGCAGTCCATTCTTAGGAATGTGCAAGTTGATTCGATGGATACCCTTGATCTAGTTATCAACAGTTTGAAACAAAACGGGTTCATCAATTATTATGGTATAGTACAGCAACGTTATATTTCGATGTGAAACTTGACCACCTACAGGCATGCAGCGGTTTGGTACAGCTGCAGTTCCTACACACACTATTGGCTTGGCTTTTCTCCGATCTGACTGGCACGAAGCCGTTTCCTTGATCCTTCAGGTGCGACCTGGTGAACATCCGGATGTCGTCGCAGCTCGTGAGGCATGGCTGGTTGATCGCAATCTGGATCGCGCTCTTGCCCTTATGCCTCGTCGCGTCGTCGCGGAGAGGTGCATATTAGAAAGTTACAAGAAGCAGGGTGGCGAGACAAGAAACGCCATGGGCGCACTCTCAACTGTTAGTTGTACCACCATTTCAGTTGAATGGGTATACTAAGCTGTGTATTGCACAAGATTCCGCGCAACCTCAGGCTGATGTACATACATGCATACCAGTCATACGTATGGAACGCCATCGTCTCGGAACGCATTCGCATGCATGGTGCTGACAAGGCGGTCCCTGGAGATCTAGTATTTGAAGAAGAACCGGCAGGTAAAGCAACACCGAGCGTGGACTCGGACGAACCCATGGCGGTTGATGAACACGGTGGATTCATCCAGCTTCTCTCTCAGTTGATCGGATCTAATCTGTGTTTGAAGGAGAGAGCGATAATGCTCCTAGAAAACCTCGTAAAGCGCCGTGGGTTCCACCCAGTGTGAAAACACTAGCTACAGAAGATGCCCACAAATACTCAATCTTTGATGTGATCATGCCACTACCCGGGAGAGATGTAGAGTACCCCGGAGGCCCACTTGGAGAAAGGTATCGCGAATTCTTAAAAAGAGATGGGCTGGACCCCGATAATTTTATTCGTAAGCAGAAGTAAGGTGTGTTCACTTGTACCCCGTACTTGGCTGAATAACTTCCACCTAGGGAGTATACCCTCAATGGATCCTATCGAAAGATTCTTCAGCTACCAAAAAATATGTCATGGTCTGTTCTCCGATATACGGACCCCGATGTTGCGCTGGCGCAGGCGGACGAAGACAAACTCTTGGGCTTTGACGCACCAAGTGTAACGGAGGACGGCAAATTCATGGCTTTGCAAATCAATTTGACACTTGGGACGGCGGCTTATGCCACCATGGCTCTGCGTGAGCTCACTAAAACGGAGACCAGTTCACATTTCCAAACGGAACTCACACAAGCCTCTGAAGACCAGCAGTTTCGAGGTACGGCAATCCCGAATGCAGACGATCCCGAAGAAGAGGAAATCGCAGAGACAACAAAGTAGATCATAATTGGACCCAGATAAAATGGTCATGAGATGTAGATATTTTGCCAGCGATCATGTAAACCAGACTTCACAGAGTCGCTTGTTTCCCGTTCGAGTTGATGCTATGATAGCTGGTTGTCATTTTGTGTCCAAAGCTCAATGTTGACACGCTAACAATAAGTAATGATGTTTTTTCTCCATTCTCGTACTACCTCGAGGCTCGCAACTCTGATTTGACCTATCAGATAATCCCGCGCCTGGCAACTCGGAGGCGGTGTCCACCCGATCAACCATAGTAAGTAGTTACTAAGTTGGCGTGCTCCAACAGTCTCCTTTGGCCAAACTTCTAACACATCCCTAATTTTGCCCACAAGATGGGCGAGATAGAGAGAATTGTTTTCTGGTCCCTAGTATTGGATCTTTTTGGCAAGTCTGCGTTGGCAGGCTTCTGGTTTTGATTGTTCTGCTGACGTGTTCGGAAGCCTTTACAATTCCGCTCCCTCTCTTCCCTCGAATTATTGAATGGTATATAGTGGTAAGTGCACAGTGTACCGCGTATTTACCTTGCTAAGGTCTTACCAGAAAGAAGGGTCTGATCCCACCTGCTTGTTATCACGAACGCTGGATACCATTTCCTCCATTCGCGCCTTATTTTACAAACCTAACAATAACCCCCAGAGATGGGATGTGGTACTTCTAGGCAAGTCCGCATTTGCTAGATGCAGGTCGCCGCTCACTCGGTATACAGGGGGCTTGATGGGCTCAGCCTTTTCGTGTGTATCCTGAATGATATAATATGCTGGTTCTGACCCGACGTCCTTCAAGAACTCTCCAGTTCCTCGTCGCTCCGCTAATTGGAGCACTTTCTGACAAATATGGACGTAGGAACGTCCTCCTCGTCACTATGGCTGGGAACATTCTCTCTGCACTCATGTAAGTTATCTTCCTATCCGACCAATACAAACCATACTATCAATCATCTCTAAGATGGATCAAAGCTACCACGTTTTCGTCTTACATGCTCTCTCGTATGGTCGGGGGACTTAGCGAGGGCAACGTACAGTTGGCGACGTATGTACCCTGTCTTCAAGCGTGATTCGATTGTTTTATTGGGCCTTATTCAACAGTGCAATTCTCTCAGATATCACCGCCCCAGCGGAGCGTTCTAGGTCTCTTGCCCAAGTTGGTATTGCATTCGCAATCTGCTTTTGCATAGGTCCACCTGTTGGAGCGTACTTTGCCTCTCAGCCTGTTCCAGCCTCTGTGAGAGCGTGGGGCATTGAGCTAAACATTTACGCTGTTCCGGCATTGATAACTCTGGTGCTTCTGTCCGCAGAGACACTGTTCTTGGCAGTAGCACTACCAGAAACTAGAGGCATCAAACCCAATGGTGGCAAGGATCCATCACAAGCAAACAAAGTGGAGAAACCAAAGACGAAATCGCCAGCAAGATCAGTTCAAGAACGACTGGACCTACTCCAGATATTGCGATGGCTTCATTTCTTCTTTTTGGGGATCTTCTCTGGAGTGGAGTTCACGCTAACATTCCTCACGTTTGATCGTACGTCATCCTCCTGCCCGATGGGATATTGGTGTAATTCCCTTTTCGACAGTTTTCGATTGGAGTAACAGCCAAAATGGAGCTCTCATCGGGTCCATCGGTATAATTAGTGCGCTACTCCAAGGAGGGTACGTACGTCGGACAATCTCCAGGGTGGGAGAGGGCAAAATGGCGAGGCGTGGAGTGATCAGTTGCGCCGTCGGACTCGTGTTGCTCTCTATGGTTCCTCAATTTACTCTGAAACGCTCCACCACCGCAGTCCATCTTCTCCAAATGGCTGCCATCTGTCTCGCTTTCACATCGGCCACGGTCGTCAGCTCACTTACATCATTCGCCTCCTTGCAATGTGATGAAGTAGTTGATCAGGTCACGGGGAAACCAGTGCAGGCACACCCAAAGCTCTCCAAAGGGGTAGCATTAGGTGTGTTCCGATCCGCCGGTCAATTAGGACGGGCCATTGGCCCTTTGCTTGGTGCGTGGTTTCGTAACGGACAGTTGGTCATCCCGCTGAGCCTGGTAATCACTAAGCCTGTGCCTCATACTGGACCTTTGGTCCGTCGGCAACCTATGGCGTCAGCGCCGTGGCGATGATAATTTTGACGGCCTCGATGAAATCAGTGGCCGCAGTCCCGAGTACTACATCATCATGATTATCATCACCGTCTCGTATGACAGAGCACGCTCGACTCAACATGTTTCACATTGGAATAAAAAAGTTGGTGTTACACGGCCCTAGACGTAACTTAAATGGATGTGGGTTCTGAACATCGGTCCCCTGAGACGTAAATGACTTGACATGGGCGAGGAATTCGTCCAAATAGATCCACATGCTATCTACATACGTTAGCTGAAGCAATAGAATTTAGTAGAATTGTAAGGTACTGGTCCGGCAAGCAAGCAATTGTCCTGTAACGGAGGCTATGACTCTGCTGCGGTCTCGACATCAATGAGGGTCTGTGATGATGATATACGGCTCTCCATGCGGGATGACTGTGAGCTTCCTTGATGAAACAATAGATCGGCTTCCCCCGACATAGTCCCCATCCGGCCAGCGTCGGGAGGATAGCGAATCTTCTCAGGCTGAAGTTGAGGGCCAGGTGGCGGCGGTGGGCTACGTGGGAGAATGTCTGAGCCTTGCGATTGAGTGAAGATTGCGGGAAGGAAAAATAATACTCCACGCGATCGGTGCCGTCGGTGACGGACAGGAGAACGCAAAGAATCGCGTTGATTTGTAAAAAACGCAGCTGCACGATCCCTGATGCGATACACAGTGTCGCGGAATGAGGATGATCCACGATGAGTAGTGGTAGGGAAGATGTCGATAGAGGACGAAACCTCAGAAGGAGCGGGGGAATCTGAGCGGACGTCAAAAGGAAGCGGAAGAAGTGAGACATGCTCCTCGAGTTGGGGAAGAGTGGAACTTGACGGGGAAGGGGGCTGTGTCGAAGTGGCCGAGGGAGGGAGGAAGGACCAACGCATATCAAGGTGCCAACGACCATTGCGCTGAGTCCACCTCGGCAGCAGCACATCATGGCCACCAATCCTTCGAAGAGTGTACTTTCTCGAGTTGCTCGGCATCGCAAGACGGTATATACCCCACAGGAAGACCATCAAGCCGAGCCACATCAAGGGCTTACCCCAGTGGCTAAGGAAGTCAATGAATGGAGCGTCGTCCGCGTGCCAACTACTCCCATAAAAATGGGAAAAGAATGAATGTGGTGCCTCTTCAGGCTTGGCGTTCTTGCCGTAGAGTGACTTTGGCAGAATGCGTACGTCTCCAGGTTCGTCGGGGGTAATGGGGTGGGAAGAGGTATAGATGCTGTACTGAGCGGATAGAAACATGGGTCCGGTTGAAAACATGACGGTGGGGTAATTGAGAAACCAGTCGTGATCAAAGGTGGCCAGGTTGTGAATGGTCTGTGCAAAGAAAGGGTGCCCCTTCTCTGAGAAGATGAGGTCGTTGGAAACACCAACAGGGATGGTCTTTGGGAGAATGACGGGGTATACCAAGAGCGGGTCGAGAGGTCGCAAGCAACCAATGTCAAGGTCGAGATATATACCCCCGTAATGGTGCAGAACGAAGTAACGAATCGCGTCTGCACGCTGGATGACGTAATGGTAGTTGTCGAAGGTGTCGAGAAACCAAGGATAATGTTGTGCAATGAACTCGCGCGAGCTAGCGTCTGTCCACAACATGTACTCGCTGACGGGCGAGTATGAGACAAGGCGCGTGCGCGAAGATGTGAGAGACGTACTAGTCGGACATCATGTCACGACAGGCTTCGGAAATGTTTTCCCACTTTGGCGGAAGAGTCTCTGACTTCCAAGTCTGGTGGAGGATGCGTGGGATGCGCTCTACCAAACCGTGCTGTGTGGCATTCCAGCGTGTTGAGTTGTCGAGTATGGGAACGTCGAGGTCGGACAGATAGGCAGCGGCATTTATGGCGAGGTAGTAGGATACGGAGGAGAGGACGAGGAGAGTGCCAACGAGGACGAGGGCGAGGAGGACGAGGGCGATGTGGAGTGCACGTCTCTTCGCCATGCGAGTTGACGGTGTGAGACAAACTGGTGATAACCGAATTTATTGACAAACCAATACGCACGACGCCGCATCGCCAATTCAAAGTTCAAACACGAGCCGCATATGCGCCTCCGCAACAGGCACTGATTCCCGTATATCCGCCCCGTCCGCCCACATGTCTCCAATCTTCCCCAATGTGCTCAGCGCCACCTCCCAGTCCCGTCTAGACCAATCCTGTCCTCTCCTAGCGCCCGTCTTAGTCCCCTCACGTGGCCGCTTCAGAAACACCTCCACACGCGGAGATGAACGTGGGCAAGCCTTTTTCGTGTTCAAGAACTCCAGCGAATCAGACGCCGTCCAGAACATCAACTGCTTCCGCGTGTACGCCGGTGCATGTCTCGACGTCATCTTCGCAGCCCCAAATTTCTGCGCTTCCGGCCCCGCAACCTTGGCCGCCAGGTCCAGTAGCAACTCGCTAAAGTGATCAATCACCTGCAAGTGCAATAGCTCAAGCGCATTGCTAGGGCGGACAAGTCTCGTCATCGCTGAGTCGTCATCAATGTCCATCCGTTCGTCATCCCCCTTTACACTGGCGGGGTCCTGCATCACGTTGCCACGGTAGCTTGCGCTAAACCGGAACATCGACGCTTCGGGGCCAAAAACCGCCAGGGCGATATCCCGACTGCAGAACGATCCTTGGTTAGGATATAACGTCGGAATTCCTGCTCGCCTTTGTCATGCCAACTCTCACGTCGGAGACTTGCCACATACCAGCACTTTCGGCTTCCACAGCCAGAAGTTTATCCTTACTGCACAGAAACGTGCGACACTGTTGGACCCGAAAGAAGTATTGACAACAGTCGAGAATCAAACCATCATTTTCTCTTTCTGTACCAAGCTCCTGTGAATCCGGGTCAACGGAGCTCTTTTTGTAGACTTCTGAAATCGCACATACTTCCCCCCATTCTTTCGTCTTCCAGTTTCCAGATGGCTTGCAGGTTTCATGCAAGGCTTGGCCTTTCACGCTCCTCCTCTTCTCCTTGACCTTCTTAAGCAGCCAGGTAGACGCTCGTCGCGCAAACCATGACAATTTATCGCGGTTCTTCTGGCTGTTGAGCAGAGGTTACGAGTCAGTTGACATTTAATGTAGCAGAGAATTCATGCTGCGCACGCATCGAGTTCGTGAATCACGGCCCCAGGGATAATAATCAAGACGGGTAACCGTTGTTGCTCAGCCTCAGACACAAATGTCTGTATGATGTCAAGAAATTCCAGCAGTATATTCGTATCAAGTACGATGATCGCCCGTCGTTCGGTCAGCGGGTCCTTTGTGAACACGCAGGTAGTCAGATAAACCGCAAATGGGGACTTCGGTTTGTGGACACACCTGCATCTCAATGTCCGTATTCGTGATTTCGTCGATAGATCGAAGGGTAGCATCGAGATGGATCGTCCTTGTAGCTGTGGCACATTGTTGTCTCCACGGAGAGCAGTAGGGAAGTGGGCGGAATGGTACTTACCCTCATACGTATTAGACGCTCCATCGAGCATGAACGAAATATCGCTACTTGAAGACTGCATTATGAGGTGTTCAACCTGTTGGTATAAGTATGAAGCTTAGCAAACGGTAGCAGTGAAACCGAACAAAGGTGACGAGGTCGGCAGATACTATATCAAGCGAATTCTGTTTCTCGTTGCTCTAACCAAGCTCTAACAATGAAATGAAACTGCTTGTCATTTGATATTATGTTTGCTAGGGTGACAAGATGTCAATAATACAAATGGCTTAATGACTCATGCTCATGAATAAACTACTCTAATAAAGATGTCAGGGACTGATTGCACAACTCATGAGGAGAGAGCAAGTTTCTTCATAGGAGGCATCCCGTCCGCCTCGTGGGCCGGATAAATGTCAGAACTTTGATCGGCATTGACGATCTTACGCTTAAGCATAGCACGTTTGGCATCAGGCGAAGGGGATAATGAAATCCGTTGACCGTTTCCCTTCGTAGGCGTCGAACGGATACCAGCCACCTCGGGTGTGCGCGAGCGACTCCGACCTGTACCATCCCGCAGCCGCGCCGCGAGGTTCTGCGCAGAAGTTATAGCTTCTGAATGACACGTCGCATGGTAAATCTATTCCCAAGTTACCAACGGAAAGTGGCGGAGAATTTCAGATGTGACATACCCTATCGTCTCTTTTGACGGCATTCCTCCATACCCACTCTTCGTCGTCCTCCAAGAACTCAGATTTCATGGTCTCCTTACATATTGGACATGATATTGACTTGGCCTCATCGCCCGGCGGAACCACAACAAATTGTGAACGAAGTTCAGCAACGCGCTGGGCAGCCTCGGCAGCTGCTACTGCCTTCAAAGAACCGGGCCTAGAGTCATCGGCTCGACGTTTTCCCTCCATGTCTGATGTCCCCTCATGAAGCCAATCCTACGTAGCGTCGCTCAGCTTCCAATCGAATCGAAAGTGCAAAAAGGTGCCATACCTCAAGACTAACAAACCAACTCCTACTGTGTCCACGGCCTTGATTCTGATTAACTTTCCTGTTCTGTCTGAAGTGCATGTCTAGATGGTCGTCCATGGCTTTCTTTCCCGAAGCATCATCACTAAATCGCACGCCACACTGCTTACACTGAGCGGGGAGTCGATCGTAGAGAAATGACATGACGAAGGGCCGTTTTCTGAAAAAGATATCAAAGTCAAGTTGAGAAATCTAGTGCGATGTACAACGTACCTAACAATATCCGTGGTGGTAAGTTTGATCTTCTCAGAAAGAACAGCTTTTCTGTAAGCGCGAGTATTGTCGCGGCTGAGATTGTTGGAAGGGGGAGGTGTCCGATCCTCATCAATATTTGAACTTGCGCCAGCCGGTGTACTATCGGAAACGACCCCTGCTTTCAAAAGGGCATTATAAAGGTTCGTTATACTGCTTGGGGGTATCGCTGGAGCCGTAGATGACGGTGAATTGCCTTGCGCAGACGACAGAAGAGCGGAGAGGTTCACGGGTTCTACCTTTATTAGTTCCGATTGATAATTGAATGTACCGGAGGGCTGGGGTGGGACGGACGGATAAGTCGATTGGAACTGGCGCGTGTAGGAAGGCTGTTGCGAATATGTGTACGTGGATGTTGAAGGGGGATATGACGAGGGTGGGGGTGGGGTTTGCAATGCCTGCGGCGGTGCTTGTGGTGCGCGCGTTAGTGATCGCAACTGACTGAGAATCTGTCGTAATTCCTGCTGAGAAACACCGGCTTCTACCAGTTTCCGCAACTGGTGATGCATGGAATAAGACACAGTAGATGATCAGTCAATTATCTCTCACCTGTTGCAATACTTCAACATGTTTCTGTGTTGTAACATCCCAGAGATTGGATTGGAGTACTCTCTCCTTCTGACCTAATGTAAATTCGAGCTCGCTAAGGACTTGAACCTTGGAGACCTGATACGCCCAAACCATGATAATTCAGCGCCCGCTGACTGAGAGGGGATAGAAATACTCACGTCCGCTGTTGAGGTAGAGTCGCCACCCCAAACACCCCGTTCGATCGCAAGTTGAGTTATGACACCAAAGAGTTCCTTACCGCTCGGAGCACCAGTTCTCCAGGTAAGCAGCATTTCCTCCATCTTACTGCGAGTTGCCTGGTCCACCTGCTGATAAGTGTCGAGGAATAACGGTATAGCGAACGGCGCAAAATGGCGCGCATACGGGTCAAAGACATTCTTCGAGATGGCATCGAGGAGATAGAATGCGGGCAGTTTCATCCAAGGAGGTACCTGATAAGGAACGAACCAAAAATGGCAAGATGAGTCAGCTACTTGGCTGCGGAAGGGGAAAAAGAGCAAACAAGCAAACATCGTATTCTACAGTAGGGAAGGACTCGTTCTCATGGGCTCGCCCTCTTCATACCGCTGTCAGCAGCGGTGCCCTTCAATGGGGCGATGAGAGGTTATCTTTGCTCAGACTACATGAAGAGGTCTATATACATAGTTTGCAAGCAACAGACCACTCTGCAAAGCGAAAAGACGCTCGCCCATCCCATCCGCTGTGATCAAGTAAAAATTTCATTGTAATGATCAGAGGCTCACCCTTCTGATGTGCGAGTCAATGCACTGTGCAACCACGTCGGCCCATCTTGAGTATTCTTGAGCGAACATGGATAGCGTCTGGATTATCGGCCTGGAGTTAATGGTAAGCTCTGCCAGACGGGCAGCAAAATCACGTCGGAATGAGTTGGGATCCACATGATATACCGGAGGGGCAGGTAGTGGTGGTTGCTGGTAGGAATATGCTGCTAGGGCAGACTGATAGCCTGGTGCTGGATAAGTGACCTGCCCGTAGGCGGGGGGCTGAGAGTACATCGACATGTCACTTCAAGCTTATAACGCCGCAAGTTCTTGCCAATGTTACACGAGTTTGAACCGCCAAGCGAGTAGACTCTGAATTTAATATTTCACTTAAAAGTGACGGTGGCCGGAGCTCCCAATGAAACGGTGATGGTGGGTGAAGGTAAAGAAGCAGATGGCACTGCGCTGGCTTGGAAATCGCCGCCTTATGGTAATTCAATCTCCGATCGCGAATAGCCGGTTAGCCTCCTCACTGTGCAGAGTATCCTGTACCAAGCTCAACGACCTCAAGAACAACGGCAACCACAAAGTAAGTTGGTTTCGTAGCATTTGACGATAATCTAGTCAATCTCTTCGTGCTTCTGGTGTCGTGGATCTTATTTCATGCAACCTGGCACCGTGAAATCGATGGATTCCATCGGCCACCCGAGGATAACTAGTTGCTAACTGTATCTCAGATGCGCGACGTCCTCAAGACCGAAGAACTCGATGTTCCTGAAAGTGTGACCGTCGAGATTAAGTCTCGGGTTATCAAAGTGACTGGTCCACGGGGCTCGCTCACGAAAAATGTCCGTCATATCGACATGGATATCCGAACAGTTAAAGCTGGCAAGAACAAGACGAAAGTCACCTTGGCTGTCTGGCAAGGGGGACGCAAGCACGTTGCCTGTCTAAACACGATCAGAAGTCTGATCAACAATATGATCATCGGGGTCACGAAGGTATATCATATCCGTTTTTGCGCTGAATAAACTGCTGACAGGGCAATCAGGGCTTCCTCTACAAAATGCGTGCAGTCTATGCACACTTTCCCATCAACACTATCATTCAAGATGACGGGCGGAAGCTGGAAATTGTAAATTTCCTAGGGGAGAAGGTGCGTCTGATGAAAACTGCTTTGGGAAATATAAGTTAATTCTCGATAGGCTATTCGGCAGGTCGATATGTTGGATGGCGTGACAATAGCAGAGTCGAAGTCACAAAAGGACGAGCTTATCCTGGAGGGCAATGACATCGAAAATGTCTCGCAATCAGGTATTTCAACAACCAAACCGGATGAATCACCGATTGACACGTTGGTTTTCGCAGCCGCATCGATCCAAGGTAGCTGCAGAGTGCGGAACAAGGATATCCGTAAATTCCTTGATGGTGTCTATGTTTCGGAACGGACGACGGTGATCACGGACTAAGAGGTGTTGAAACTGGATGGGTTGGACACCGTACTCGAAAGCCATGCTAAGTATGCGGTAACTCCAACAGCTCTGTATGATCAAGCATGTCATGCCAGTTTATTCTTCTACCTGCATGATACATGACAGCGTACTAAACCCACCACTCCGTGGAAAGTTCATGGAATAAATGGGATCCATGTGCCAACTCGACGTCGATAAGCTTCATAGTCGATGCCGAAGAATTGCACCAGAGCCCTTTCCTCAACTGTGGGAGATAATCAGAGAACAGACTAGATGAAGCAGGCGACAGACCTCGAGTACGTCGGTAGAAGAACCTCCAAAGGATTATGGTGAAACCTACGAAACTGAATGGATTTTGCAATACCATTTGCGTGCCCAGAGCCCAGTAGAAGAAACCGGCGTAGGAAGGGTGACGGAACCACCTGGCGCAACATTAGATCAAATCAACTGGCTTTGACGTCAAAATGTTGACCTACGCGTACACTCCGTTAGTCACTAGTTGATGGGAGTCCCGTTTACGGAGTGCAACTGAATGCGAGAAATTGGTGGATGCATGCATCATTGCGGTTGTCCTCAGCGCCTGTCCGACGAATACCAGAAGGGCACCTATCGTGCTTACTCAGGAGAATGCGGCAAGTCATTGCACGAGTGACGCACCGATAGCAGAAATGTATGTATGTGACTTCGACGAGGGAACGAAGAACAGGGTTACAAGGTATTCTATGAGCGCAGTGCCATTTGCGACATGGTACGTTGCGCCATTTTCAAGCAAGAATGCTTGAGAGAGGTAAACCATGGAGCCAAGTGTTTAGGAATTATAACGTGCTCACAGTCCACGCTACACTTTTCTAGATTCCAACCGGCAGTGACTGCGAAC
The DNA here is from genome assembly GCA_038090955.1 of Xerocomellus intermedius. Lineage (NCBI taxonomy): Eukaryota > Fungi > Basidiomycota > Agaricomycetes > Boletales > Boletaceae > Xerocomellus > Xerocomellus intermedius. The sequence goes on from JBBPNP010000148.1 coordinate 17,846, forward strand.
TCACCCCAGTGGAAAGCCGACCACGCTGCAACAAAGAAGCCGAGCTGATATGTGGCCCACCAGGGTGATGAGAAGCCTCCTTGTAGGAAAAGATAAAACCCAAGGGCAAAAGAACCTCCGAGCAAGAATGATATCGTGGAGGCTGCGAGTGGAGTATTCGGAATGCTGCCGTGCGGCTCTACGGTCGCGGGAATTGTCATGAGGGGGTGTTCCATAGTTCTGCGCTCCTGTATACGTCGTTCGAAGACATCCGCTTGGATGTCTTGCATGCTATAGAGTCTAAAGAAACCAACAGTTTAGGCAATTCACTTGATGGCTCTGTGCCTTATTAGGAACTAGTAATCGAACGGCCCTTTGTTCTCTTCAAGCTAGAGACCCCGGCCAATAGGGCCATGCTGCGTTGGCACTATCTCCTGAGATGTAACACCCGCCGTCCTAGCTTCAGGTTCCCCGTACTCCGCTCCTTTGCATCCGCGGCTCGAAATGAGACTTCCGATATCAGGAACATGGCACTTGTAGCTCACATTGGTATGTATTGACGAATTTGTCGTGGAGGCCACGTCTGACGTCTCGTGCAGACTCTGGTAAAACGACGTTAACGGAGTCCATTTTGCACAAGTCATCTTACATTCCATCCCCCGGCTCTGTCGACAGCGGAAGTACCACTACTGACTTCCTGCCTGCCGAGAGGGAGAGAGGCATAACTATACAGTCTGCAAGCATACCAGTCAAATGGAAAAACTGGAATTTTAATCTTATTGATACTCCAGGCCACGCCGACTTTGGTATGGAGGTCGAGAGTGCTAGCCGCGTGGTTGATGGTGCCGTTGTGTTAATAGACTCGGTCGAGGGTGTCGAAGCGCAGACGAAGGGCGTATGGGGGCAGCTATCCAAGTACGTATATCATAGATTCGTTCAACTCCATATCGATACTGATATTTACCATTTCCAGATACAATGTAGCCACTCGCATGCTGTTCGTTAACAAGCTTGACCGACCAGGAGCGTCTTTTAGATCTTCATTGCTATCTCTCTTAACCCACAAGTTACATTCGAATCCTGTAGCAATTACACTCCCATTGGCGTCCATGAACCCAGAAAATTACTCTCGAGCGGAGCCAGGTATCGAAGGCTTGGTGGACCTTGTAAAATGGGAGCTTTGGAAGTGGACAGAAGAAGGAAGTTACGTTTGTCAACCCCTCCCGCTGGTCAAAAATGCCTCAGAGTTTGCGGGGATCTTCCCGACCGGTCATCCCATCATCCCTCACCTGGTACCCGCTCGAACAGCACTCCTGGAAAACCTTGCGATGTTCTCCGAAGATCTCATGGATCGACTCCTTGGTTTCCCATCAGACCCATACTCTTATCTACAAGTACACCCCACGGAAATAATACCTCACTTGCGAAAGGCGACCATCAAAAATCAAGTTCTCCCTGTGTTATGTGGTTCTGCCATCAAAAGTATTGGTACAGAGCTGGTCATGGACTACGCTGGACATTTGCTCGCGAGTCCTCTCGACGTACGCTTGCAAGTTGAATCTCCAGATGCCCCGGTGCGTTTGTTGGCTTGGAAGGTTGCCTGGAATAAGCGTAAAGGATGGATGACATTTGTACGAGTGTACTCAGGTGAGTCTATGACCGATTAAGGGGCCCCTTTCCAATGTCCTTGTCACCTAGGGACTCTCAAGCGCCAGAGGACTATATACAATGTCAACACGGGTCAGAAAGAGCAGATTTCAAAACTTCTCTTGCTGTATGCTTCGGAAGCAGAGGAAGTAGAGTTTCTTCCATATGGCTCCGTTGGAGTCGTTCTCGGCCTCAAGCACACTCGCACAGGGGACACCCTTGTGGACACACGTGACCTAGGAAAATCTGATTCCTCTCAAATCTCACTCCGAGGGGTCACACCACCTCCAGCCGTGATGTCAGTCTCAGTCATACCTAATTCCCACTCTGACCTCGACCCGGCCCAAGAAGCCATCCGCTCGTTAATTCGTACGGATCCTTCAGTCCGCATGGACAACCAGGAGGGCCAGATCCTTGTCCACGGCCTTGGCGCCCTGCATCTAGAGATCATCGAAGGTCGGCTGAGGGATGAATGGGGTGCTAAATTCGAGTTTGGTAACCGTCAGGTCAGCTACCGAGAATCAACGAATTCCAGCATCTCCGCGCGGCTGGAAGAGTGGTCAACAGAGATTGCTCAGAAAGCGATGACTGTCAGGATTGCATTATCAATAGCACCCCTTGGAGCGGATGAACAAGGTGATCCAGCATTCGGTGGTAACCTCGTGTTGAATGTCAGAGGCCAGCCACTCAAGGCCCCTGATTCTTATTCAAGCCAACTTGATCCATTTGCGAACCTTGCTCGTGGTATTGCAAGTGCCCTCTCCAGTTCCCCGCACACGTCCCTCCCACTGTCGCATGTCAAGGTCCAGATAACACAATACATTCTTCCACATCAGGCGCCGCCGTCCATCCTCACCGGCGCAAGCTCATACATATTGCGCTCTAAGCTTAGAGAGGCAGGAATGGGTCCTATCCTTGAACCTTATATCAACCTCAAAGTCTCCGTCCATGTTGATACTCTCGGCAAGGTCGTCAAAGACATTACAGAGAATGGGGGTGAAGTCCTTGACCTTGCCAGTTCGTCGGTAGCAGCTGACGAGGATGGGGATCCGTATCCCTCGGATGGACTGCATATGCCTTCCGATGAACTTTCGCCTTCCTCAACTTCCCTCAGGATATCTTCATCCGCATCCGCTCTGCCACAAGCAAAACGAACGATCTACGCCATTGCTCCGCTGAGTCGGATGTTGGATTATTCGACACGATTGCGTGCATTGTCCGGAGGCCATGGTAGCTTTGACATGACAAATGCGGGATTCCGACAAGTAGCAGAGCCTCGCAAAATTGAGATATTAAGAGAGATTGGACGCGCTTAATACATATGACAGACATTTTAGAACAGTTCCCTTACTTCATCCGCATCTCCAAACAATACTGCTCCATCCATATCATCATCATCATCAGCTGCAATAGCATGCATGTGGCCCGCTGCGTTGAGTGTTTGACTGAAGTTCATGAGGTCATCGTCGCTATCATCATTATCTTCGGTTCTTGACATCGCATCGTGGAAGAGGGGCACAGGAGGAAGAGCCCTTTCTCTTGCGAAGGGTGCTTCACTCGGTGCCCTGTCGTACTCCGGAAGAAACAGCGGTGTTTTCGCTCTTTGTCCTGCTATAACAGATCCGTTGGACGGAAGGAGCGATAATTCCAAGTCTCCACGCTGAAGTGACGTTCCGAGACCCACCGACTGCAGCTTAGTTTCTGCGCGTAGAGGTGGCCACGGCTCGACGACTACACAGAGACAATGACCGGATATAGGGAAAGATTGGTACTTGAGCTTGAGAAGAGGTTTCGGTTTCTTTTCTTCTTCCTCGACAACAAGTTCGATATCCGCCGTATCAGGCGATAGGCTTGGTTGGTCGTTCGCGTCCCATGCAACCGCGTCTCCATCTTTGACGACAGGACTTGATTGGTCAGCTACTGGATTTTGTGCGAAAGCAGCTCAACTTACACACCGAGATTTTCGGAGGAGCCTCTGAGTCCATCCATTTCAGGAGGCGGAGAGCTCATGGCCACATCTTGACGCATATCCTCTACATCGCCGACATCGTCTTTTTGACATGCATCAGTGATGATGCGACGTTGCTTTCGTATCGGGCGAGACTCTCTTGGTATGGGATCAGCGTCATCCGAGTCCGTGTCTTCTTCACTCCCTTCGGCGGACCATTCGTCCTCATCAAGGTCACTTTGGGAATTTCCTTTAGACTCGGCACGTTTGCGCTTGCTCTGCTTGGCAGACACTTGTGTTCTTAATCTTTTCTTTTGGGGATTCCGATCCCCAAGTCGCGGAGAGGCAGGCTTGGGAACTACTTCCGGACGAGGGGGTGCAGTGACAAAATACCTAGACTGAAGATCTCATTAAGTTTCGGGGGCTGTTGAATCGACGCATTTGCCTACCTTGAAGAGAACTGTGTGAGGCTCGGTCTTCCGAAAGAAATAAGCAACCTGGTAGGTTTCTGTGATCCAACTGCATAAGTGAACTTGAAGCGACCGAGCTAACGAAGTGTATACGGACCTCCACGGTGGACCTCAACGGTTCCTCGTTTCTTACCAGGCGCGGCTCCTGGGCCAAAGTGAACATCCTTCTCTGCCTGAAGCTTCGGGATGATCCTACGAGAGCTGTTCAATAATTTTGGCGCGGTGCAATAGTAAATGTCAACGCACAATGGTCTCAAATCCGCAAGTACATGTTGTAGGACTACATCCGACATCCAATCAACGTGCCGTTCATCGAGATAAAGCTGGCCAATGCATTCGTCAGCCTGAGGCTGACGTGCGGGACAAACGAAAAATCTCGCTGACGAATAGTGGAAGAACTATATTCGTGGATATGCGCAAATAGTAAGCGTTTCTTGGCCTGAAGGTCATTATCATAGACTTGGAAGTGATGGAAGTTCAAAAACAGGAGGCGTTGATGCCGTGACGGAGACTCGGCTGGTTCAATTCGAAAGACCACACTTGTAACAAAGTAAGTACAGGAAACCATTGTATAATTCCAACGCCCAAAGGTGATTCAACTACTGTACTGGCAGAAAGACGAACAGAACAAGCGCAATGCACATCGGAGTCAATGCTTCACTGAACGTGAGTAATACGACACTGTTTACAGATCGTTAATATCAACACCAGGGCCTGAGATGATGGCCTTGATGACGCCCTTGCCGTCGTCGCTCTTTCCATTACGGGTAGTTTGGAACGCGAGAGGAGAGTCCTCGAACGGGAAGCTGACGTGGAGTATTGTCAACGCGCCGCGTGGGACAGAGATTCGCGCAGAAACTGACCGATGTGAAACCAAAGGCTTTAAGTCTATCTTGCCTTGAGCAACTAGAGCAATAGCCAACTGATAATCTCCAGGCTACAGCTAATCAGATTTCAAAAAAAAGGACAAGATGAAGGAACGAACGCCGTAGCGGAAGGATCCTTTCGTCACTAGCTCTTTCACAAGTACAATGCTCATGTCAATGGTGATATCAGATGGGCCCATGCCAACCTTGGGGAGATGAACCGCGAATGAAATCACTATCAAATAGTTGCACGCTCCAGAACTCACCTGCACGTACGTCCCTCCAAATTTCACGATGCGGATACCAGTCTGAATAGATGCCTCAGCGCCGGACGCGTCAACGACAAGATCGATAGCAGTAGGACCGCGCTCTGCGATACCAAGTTGCCGCTTCAGCGCCGCTGCTGAGCGTTTAGAGTATGCAATTCGACTCTCGTCATCTGCCACTGGTGGAGGCTGGTAGACATCTGTGGCTGCATAAGCTTCCGCAAACTTAAGACGGCCTGATACGATGTCGATTGCGATAATGCGGGAAGCTCCAAGGGCCTTCGCGACAGCCATGCAGAGGATGCCAACAGGACCGCAGCCAAAGACAGCTATTGATTGATTTGCCCTGAGTCCCCCGAGCTTTGACACTGCGTGGATGGCAACAGACAACGGTTCCATCTTGTGTAGTTGAAGTAAGTCACTGAAAACCGTCCATGTGTGCAGACTCTCACCATTGCACCGTCTTCGAGGGTGAGATGAGAGGGAAGGGGGTAAGCAAGATCTGAGGGAACAGCATAATAGCGACAGAGTGTGCCGTCATAGGGCGGAGTGGCGGCGAATTTGATGTCGGGGCATAACTTCGCAAATGAAGATCATCAATCATCCGCATCGGTGCCACAAAGTAAATAGTGACCTGGTATCTCCCCTCCTTGCAGGCATCACATTTTCTGCATGTAGCCCCAGGCTCAATGGCAACACGGTCACCTGGTTTGAGGTGGGTCACAGAAGATCCGACTTGAAAGAATGGTCAGCACCTGTGACTACTGTTCGATGATTAAAATGATACCTGTAGAAACGACTCCAGATGACTCGTGGCCGAGTACCTCAAGGGTAGGAAAAAATTAGCACACGAGATCTGGTTATACACTATAGGACAACGAACCATGTCAGATCCAGGTGAGAGTACGTAGTCCCCGATCCCCCCGTGCACTAGGAAATGAATCTTAGATAAAGAGTGAGGTATGATCACAAGCACCGTGATAAAGTGTGACGTTACATCAGATCCGCAGATCCCTGTAAATTGAAACGGGTCAAGTAAACGAAAATTGAGCAAGAGTTCAGACCCACCGGTCTTCTTCACTTCCACGAGCACATCGTGAGCACCGACTGACTCAGTGGTTAACGTATGTTTCTAGACGGTGGAGGTATCCTGAACTCACTTTCAGGGATCGGGCGTGGTTCGAATTCAGTATGTTCAATCTTCTTGAGGACGAAAGACTTATTGTCTGAAAACGACATGTTGGACGATTAGCGGAAGAAGAGAAAGGCAGACAGAGGCCCTTAAGATGCACGTGCTATAGGGGTACCCGGGCTGGACGGTCCGTCACGGACCTGCTCAGATGATCTAGACACGCAATCTCACATGTTGCAGATATCACTTAATGTAGGTTCTGTGTGGAGAAGACTCGAGTCACGGAACCTACATTTAAGTATCTTAAGCGGTAATTCGAGGTTTATTGGTGACCCGAGCGCATTGAATCTTTGAACCAGCACTTACCGTCGCTGTAGACCGGCTTATAGCCTTATACTGCTGTCAAGGGCTCGGAGAATGAAAAATTGATCGATTGATCAGTTGAGTGTCTATTACAGTAGCCAAAAAGCGCCAGTCAAATGCCAGCGAGACAATATGTATCACGCCATGTCCGCGCGCTTTTGAAATGGCGTTTGCACCTGCTTGGGCGGAGATATCAGATATAGGTCTCAGTCTCACAACACTGGTGAGACTGGACTGGCATTCCAATTTGCATATGCTGTTGGTCACCGGTCATTCTCGACACCCTCCTAACGGGGTCTCACGCCCATACTCAGGAGCTCACCACCGTGTTGGACAAATTCACGGTCGCATCGGAGGATCTACTGGGAGAACATGAGAAATGGAGGGTCCGCTCGAGAGAGAACACCCTTGTGACGGCGTGACACGCAGCTGCGCGGTTTCGTCAAAAGTGAAACACTTGTACAAATTAGTGGCGAGGAGGTGACTCCGAGGTGCACGTCAGACTCGGTGTGGTGAAGCATCTTCACAAGTCCATTATTGGATGATCAAGTATGTATCAATGGATGAGATCTAGGAGACCACTTGTGTCTTCCTTACATTAGCTGTACTGTGCGAAGACGAAGAACCTTGTATGGGATTAATGCGGAAAATGTGGAGAGTGTATTCACATGAACATGGGGAAAAGTTACGATGATGGGTACAGAGCGCCGATTAGATATGATAGATAACCGTCGACTCAGGGCAGGCACCTCGAATATCTCAAAATCACGTCTTGCGGCATCTCCTCTGCTCACACTTTCTTTTTTCTTCTTCCTTCATCCGGGATGGTTTCGTCCAGCGTCCTTGGCTTCCCTCGCATCGGTGCCGCACTCCTGCTACTCGTTAGATCTGAATCTCTACTGACATAACCCCGCAGGTGCACACCGTGAAGTTAAAAAGGCCGTCGAGGCTTACTGGGCGGGCAAGATCTCCGCGGCTGACCTCCAGAAGGCTGCTGCTGATGTTCGAAAGACCAGCTGGACCAGCATCAAGGGACACAACGTTGACTTGATCCCCAGGTTTGTTGTTTGTTTCCTAAGTTGGTGTACATACTCATTCTTGGTCAGTGGAGACTTTACGCTCTACGATCACGTCTTGGATCATTCTACAGCCTTCAACGTTATCCCTAAGCGCTATGTTGGACTTGGTCTGTCCGACCTCGATGTATTCTTCGCGCTAGGTCGCGGACGTCAAGCCGATGGTGTTGATGTCCCCGCTTGTGAAATGAAGAAATGGTTTGTAACTTAATTTACACTCCTCTGTTGCTATCGCTTAGTGACAATTACTTTGTAGGTTCGACTCTAACTATCACTATGTTGTCCCAGAGCTCTCCGACGAGACCGACTTCAAATTGCTGTATAACAAAGCCCTTCAGGAGTATAACGAAGCCAAAGGACTGGGAATCACCACTCGTCCAGTGGTGTTGGGACCAATCTCTTACCTCGTCCTCGGAAAGGCTGCCAAGGAAGCATCTCCTAATTTCCAGCCTATCTCCTTACTGCCCAAGATCTTGCCCGTCTACAAACAACTGTTGTCGGAGCTCAAAGCTGCTGGTGTCGACTCAGTTCAGGTTGACGAGCCAATTCTTGTTCTTGACAAAGCTTCGGATCTCGACAAGCAGTACGCAACCGCATACGCTGAACTAGTTCCGGTCGCTCCTGAGATTATTTTGACGACCTACTTCGCTCGTCTGGATTCCAACGTGAACTTTATCGCCAAGCTTCCTGTCGCTGGTCTTCACATCGATCTGGCCCGCGCACCCGAACAGCTTGATGACGTTCTAGCAGCGATCAAAGCTACCCAAATTGTTCTATCTCTTGGCGTAGTTTCTGGGAGAAACATATGGAAGTCCGACTTTACTGCCGCAATCAAGCAGGGCCAGAAGGCCATTGCCGCTCTTGGACAAGATCGCGTCATCATTGCGACTTCCTCTTCTCTTTTGCACACTCCTGTAACCTTGGCCAACGAGAAGCACTTGACTGCGCAGCAGAAGGACTGGTTCTCCTTTGCATTGGAAAAGGCCGAGGAAGTCGCGACCATCGCTGCCATCCTCTCTGGTTCCCAGGACCCACAGGTAGCAGCTGCTCTAGAGGCGAACAGAATTTCCATTGCCAAACGTCGTGAATTCGAGCATACATCCGATGATGCCGTCCGCAAGCGTGTTGCTTCCATCACACCTGATATGTACAACCGCAAGAGTCCATTCGCCACTCGCAAGGAGGTTCAGGCTAAGAAGCTTGAACTACCGAAGTTCCCCACAACTACCATAGGTTCTTTCCCTGTGAGTAATTTATCTTCCGCGACTGGAACGACCTCTTTCTCACGACTTCCCAAAAGCAAACCAAGGAGATCCGTAACGCTCGTGCCAGGCACGACAAGGGCGAGATCAATGATGCTGAGTATGATAAGTTCATCCAAAAGGAGATAGAACTCGTCGTCCGCTTCCAGGAGGAGGTTGGGCTTGACCTTCTCGTTCATGGCGAACCAGAGAGAAACGACATGGTTCAATACTTCGGTGAACAATTACACGGTTTCGCCTTTACCCAGAATGGATGGGTCCAGTCTTATGGCTCTCGGTAAGTGGTCCGACTTGCATTGCCAGCTCATTGTCGGCTTGACTTGATGGACTCCTTGCAGCTACGTCCGACCCCCGATCATCGTCTCCGATGTCAGCCGTCCCAAGCCTATGACCGTGAAATGGAGCAGCTACGCACAGAGCATCACCAAGAAACCTATGAAGGGTATGCTTTCTGGTCCCGTCACAATCTTGAACTGGTCATTCCCTCGCGAAGACGTGCCACGCAAGCTGCAATCTCAGCAATTGGCATTGTCACTCCGTGACGAAGTCATTGATCTTGAGGCTGCTGGTATCGCTGCTATCCAAGTTGATGAGCCAGCCATCCGTGAGGGCGTAAGTGGATTTGAATGATAACGCGCGAGCTGTCTGACATCTAAGCTAGTTGCCTCTTCGTAAATCAGACTGGGAGGAGTACCTGGAATGGGCTGTTGACACCTTTAAGCTCGCTACAGCAGGCGTTCGTGACGAGACTCAGGCTCACTCCCACTTCTGCTACTCCGACTTCGGCGATATCTTCCCCTCTATTCAACGTCTTGATGCTGATGTCATTTCCATCGAGTTCTCGAAGAGTGACATGAAATTGTTGCAAACCTTCAAGCAGTACGGTTACTCCAGCCAGATCGGTCCCGGTGTCTACGACATTCACTCTCCACGTGTTCCCAGCGAACAAGAGATCAAAGACCGTCTGAAGGCCACCCTCACCATTATTCCTGCTCATTTGACGTTCGTCAACCCCGACTGTGGTCTGAAGACCCGTGGTTGGGAAGAGACCAGAGGTACACCCTTCATCTTCATTTACGCCTCGAAGTAGACTGATTATTCTTCGCAGCCTCTTTGACTAACCTGGTCGCTGCTGCTCGTTGGGCCCGCACGAATGTTTAATCTTGCGTCATTGCGCTTCAACAGCGCCCATGAAGTGGTTAATTTATGGCCTTCTCGCGCTAGGGGGGTTTGCACTTGACCCTGGGTAGTTGTGTTGCGATTATATTATGTCCGGTCCGGTGGGAGCATCGTGAGGACAGTGCAGATGGATGCTGCTTTGTTGGCCCGTCAGGTGTCTCTTTGAGAGGCAAGATCTCGACGTGGTTTTGAGTGTAGTAGTCGGATTTCAACAATCCTTAATTCAAATAGTGTATCATAACTTCCATGCAAAGCATATCGGTTGTGTCAGCAAGTTTGGTTGGAAGTCATACCTTCAGAAATATCGTAGATTGATGTTTGTATCTGGTTTGCAGCGGGAACACAAATTCACCTTGCTGCACCGAGCCAACACGAAATTGCGCCGAAAACTTTCACAGGAAAGTTTTCTGCGACGAGGGAGCACACCATTATCAGTCCAATGATTAATGATGTGTCACTCAGCTCCATTGTCAGGGCGGTAAATATCTAATTATCCAAACGATGATGATTCCATGAAACACACGCAAAAGATACGTGAAACGAATGGTGTTTATGCAACGTGTTACCAATAAGTAGCTGGGGGGGATAAATGCAGAACGGTGTCAGGAGAGTCCAATGTGTAGATATGAGGTTAATAAGTTAATCAGGGATCGTTAATCGATTCATCATGCACAGTCGAGCCTCGTATATTCGGAGGGAAATCTCCTGACGGGCGATGTTCTCCCTGCTGAGAAACTCTAGATTAAGGCAAAGAGACGCAGAGAAAGAGGAACTCACACTCGGGAGTGATGCGCCACGGGCGAACACGCTGAGTAACCTTGGTCGACTCTGTTGGCGCTTTCTACCAACGTCTTCCTGTTCAGGTGGATCCAGTCCTGTGGATTCTGGTTCATCCACGAGCGTCATCCCGGTCAAGCTATTGCTAGGAACGAGGGTACCGGGAGCACCCCCACTTGAAGACGATCTTCGTGGTGCATGGTCCCGTATCGTGGGGTTGGCAACGCTCTTCCTCCCTCGAAGAATATATTTCTTGGACGAGGGGCGGGAGTCATTCTGCGAAGTGTTTTTTGACGGAATTAGTTTCGTCTTCGAAAAGAGTTCACGCGCAACTGGGAGAACGGGAACGAGTGGTTGGTGGAAGGCCATACGGACCCAGCCCCTCCAGGTGAGGTCGCTGGGTAAGAATTGATCGACCAATTCCTCAAACTGTGACGAATGGATAAGCAATCATGCAAGACAGAAAAAGACGCATACACTCCAAGTCTGGTTGCGGAACTCCAGTGTATGGGTACGAATCCGTGCGTCGCGGCACTCGAAAGACTCCGCCTTTATTATGCTCAGTAGGAGTTCGATGCTAGTTTAAGAGCTGAGCCAGAGTAAATCAAGTCGCTATGTCACCGACCTCGAGATCTTCACTAGAATGAAGGTTTTCTGAGAAGAACGTGTTTTCATTTCCACAGCGTCATCTTTTCCAGGTCGGTCTTCTCGATTGAGCTTCCTAATACTCCAGGAATCTTCGTTGGTATTCAAATCTGGTGTCGCAGCTCGGCCAAAAGAAGTTTCGACCGGTGTCTTCGTGGATTCAACAGCTGCGCTACGTAGATCGGTGAATGATCGAGAGGGTCCCAGTTTTCTCAGATTTGGCGCAAGCCTGTTGGAATCCAATGATGCACGTGGTTTTTCCAGCAACACAGCCGACTCCAGGGAAGGTCCTGGGGGAGGTTGTTCCGAAGGACGATGCGATTCGGCTAAGTCACGAATCGTGCACTGCGTATCTATCTGATTCCTCCCCCGCCGAGCTGGCCAGACATATTCCATGATACGCCGGCCAAGACGAGCATCGAGCTGCAGACGGATGGGATGGAAGTCGAGTTGGAACTTCTCATAAATTGTAATCCCTCCGACAGGCGCAAGCACCGTCCAATCAGCATCGAGGAAAATATCTCTCTGTCATACAATGAGAGCCATTCAAAAAGCCCAAGAACGGAAAATACCTTGTAAAGTGGATGATTAGAAAGTTCCTCGTATTTTGAGACGATTTCTGTCCAAACTGCATTTGGAGACCCATCAAAAGCCTGCAGGTCGCCAACTGTCAAGCGGTTGACAGTGGAACTATCCTGTTTGCTCAGCCACGAAAAGTCTATGTTGCGCACAGCAAGTTTCGCGAGCAGGTCCCGATTATCGTCCAACATCCTCCAGGAGATTTCTGACGAAGAGGCTTGTAGAAGAAGAGCGGATTTATGGTCTGAATGTCCATCGGCCCTGCTCTGAGCCAGCCGGATCGCGTCAAAGATCATATTGAGCTCTTCCACTAGTAAAAAGATATGAGCTTTGAGCTTGAGGGTTTGCAATGTTGTCTGGGGACGGCTATCCTGCGTTTGGCGACTGACATCGTTATGTGTCTCGAGCACGCTCCTGAGGCGACTCTGAAGATCGGAGACGACGCTGGCAGCAGACCTTAAATCCGTGAAGTCATATGCAAAAAGCAGCGTCTCCAGCTTTTCCAGCCGTGCTTTATGCGCGACGTCTGAAAACAGGACCAGATGCGTGATGATGTTGGAAATAGACTGGAAATGTCGATCGTTTGCCGATACTGTAAAGCGAGGAACATGGACTTGCACCAAGTCCTGTTTCCAAAAAAAAGTCAGAAATGTGTACCAGAACCATGTTAAATACTCAACAGTGTCGTTCTGCAGATGTGCTTGCCTTCCTCTGTGCGTGTGCTCCGACTTCGAATAAGCGGCAGAAGCGACATTGTTGCGAAGTCTGAGTCGATTAAATCGGTCATATAGGCAGTTAGCGTTGGTTTGAGGAACGATACGGTCGAAAGAATCGCTCTCGCAACGATAATCAAGCAACACTTCTAGAGGAACTGAGCCGCTGTCGTATGGATCGGAGTCTGTTGGGCAAAAGGTCTGAAGACCATCTAACGACATGTAGTTCCTTTTCGGAGATTGAGAATCAGCCAAGCCTTCTTCATACAACGATTTTGTACCTGTGCATAATATGGCCACTGATGGGATCTTCCAAATTGGATGCATCCATTATCTTGAATACTTGCAACTTTGCCTGTACTGCGGCAAGGATCACGACCGACTCCGTATCAACGTTGGACGAGGGATCAGTGCTCTGCAGAATGATTTGGGGTTTCAACAAGAGGCAGAAGTGCCTCTTCCGAAGGACAACGCCTTCATCCCATCCATCTAAAGGCTTGACGTCGGATGGATCAGAGGCAACGTCCGTTTGAATGTCCAGTGACGTGCTACCTCGTCCTCCAGCCAACATTCTGCGCAAGGCGGAGGCGGCCGTTTGCGCGGCACCGGTAGATGCCTTAGATTTCTCAGTACTGTTGTGACCAGCTACCTGAGAAACCACGGCTTCGGCTTGGTCTCGAATAAATTTGACAGCACTATTAGCGTAATCAGTACAGACAAGATATGTAGCTACAGTCACCTACCGAGTCGCCATATGGTACTCATACCCGCGGCGTGCTTTGGAGCAGTCGTAGTACCGCATCAAAACCTGTCGAGAGGGTAAGGTCTCGTAGCTTAAAGGAGGACAAAACTTACATTGCGGACAGCGTTGCACATGAAAAGGTTTGGGGAATGCACCTGATAGACATTCTCAAAATCGGCCCACTCATCAGCGGAGACCATTTCAGCTGGCATATAATAGCTCTCGACATTACTCTTGCGTGGACCCTCCGGACATTGGTCTACTGCTTTTAGATGGTTGATATAGTCTCGGAGAAGGGCAATCATTTTGTTCAAGGGATATTGCCTCTGAAACGTGGATCAGCGACACCTTCCACCCCTTCCTTATTAAAGCGCACCTGCACGGGTTGGACTGAATCTACTTCCTCCTCGGCAATACGTTGCAACATTAAGATCCGCTGGTCCGCAAGGGAAATTTCTACTTGTGGGACAGCTAAGGAAAAATGAAAAGGAGAAATCAGAGTTACATTGATACTAAAAAGTGATGTAAAAAATCTTACAGGGTTCACTCCCAAGCAAACATGTGTGAGTATCCTCATCGCCAAATTTACTGTTTTCCACTTGGATCTTGGGAATATGCGAGTTCTTTTTGAGATATGTCACCTTGGGGCAGGAAAGTACGGGGAATAACTGAATTTCTGGAAGACTGTGGGCAGGCGACCAATCCGTTTCAACGAAGTCATCACTGTTGAGCCAAGATGGAGGAATCTCCAAACTTGAGGAAGCTTGGTTCTTCTTGCTGTTGTCGGGGTTGGCGGACAGAAGCACTGATCGTTTAAGAGGCTCCGAGAAAACGGCCAACATAGCGCGAAGGTCCACGTCCTTGAGGACGACCTCAGCGGCGTAGAATGGTTTGTGCCGCACGACCTGAATGCTGTCGGGGACTTTGCCCGGCGCGATCGTTTCCTGGTCCCTTTGGTGCATGTCGGCTTGGAAATGGCTGACTTTGGCCTTTAAGCCTACGATGGTTGTGGTCCCATCCTCCCATGACTCTCTGCTGTCATCGATGTACGCATGCGTTATGAACAATTCTGGTACTGAAATTCGATATTTGACTGTTGCTAGATGGCGTGCAAACTTTGGCGATAGTGACTTCCGGTGGTAAAGAGAACCCTGTCTGATTGGTAAGGATAGCCCATTGTCGAATAATCCCCACCATGACCAAAAACTGGCGAACGCCTTCGGGGTGAGGTGAAAGCTACTGGGTTGTGGATCAGAGAGGGTGGATCCTTGCCGAAGAGCTGACGTGATTGAAATCGAAAGGTGGATGAAGTTTGACCGGAAACCATGATAAGAATCGTGATCAACCTGCGCTCGTTTTGAGATTGGTCGGTAATAATTATAGCAGAAAACTCACCTGAGGCCCGGAAGGGTCGATTTTCACCAACTGCACAGTGTGATGTGGCCGGAAATGGAAAAATCGACAGTCACGGTCAAAGGGAGAGACTGGGCACTTGGTACATTCTAGCCTATTGCACGTGCGTTCGAACATAGCCCCTACGCCAAAGCGAATGCCAGAGCACAGGTTGGCACACATCTTAACGCAATCGTTTCTTGCAACAATGTGTCCCTGTGCGTAAATGCCCCCAAAGCCAGTCACTGGCTCGAACCTGATGCCGGTGTAAATTTTATCAGACATATGACAATATTGACTCACTTTGGTATACATATGGACATAGAGTGGCTGGTCACTTGCACAAGCTCTCGATCTTTGTTCCGGGAACCGATATTGATCTGTGGTTCACCTTGCCAACAAAGAGCAAAACCAGCACCGTCATTATCCAGGATGTACGGATCGCGATTGCCTAACAAGACGTAAACATTTGCGAGCAAATATTTCGACTGTTCCTACCTTTGATGTATAGGCGGACTCCTTCTTTAAACGAAATCTCGACTGTCCAGTGGAAAATCAACCTTAACTGAGGAACTCGTAAGTTAGGTCATACGGTGACTATGGATATTCCCACCTTGTCCCAGAATCCTATATGTGGAGATGGATCCCGAGTCTCCGGAGTCAAGCTATCTAGAAGCCTAACAACATCTTGGATCGCTGGACTGTAGCTAGTCCCCCAAGCGAACGCGGTTGTCTGATCCGTCAGGACTGATACAAGTGGCCGAGCGTATGTCTTCACCGGCATGAGGGACTTTGGGACGCGAAGTACCAGAGGGTGGCTATGAGCGAAAATGTCTTCGAGATCATCCACATGGCAAGGGATCCAATCAACCGATTGTTGAGGACCCATTTCCTCGGCGATGACAAGGTTTGAATCGAAAACAAGTGAGGGAGACCCGGGATCACTAGATCTGGAAGGAATATAAAACAGCGGTAGGGGATAGTCACGGAGTGAAACCTGAGCAGCCGTAAGGGAGATGTTGAGGTGCATGGGAATAAGCAAAGAGTAACATGTCTCGTGGGGAAGTCCACACCCTTGTTCGTGCAGAAAGGAGGCCAAGCGTGCAGAAGGAAAGGTGGGAGGTTGAAGGTGTAGGTGAAGACCTGACAGAATAATGCGAAGCAGTGGAGGAATGCGCAGCGCTTTTGCAGGTTTAACGAGATCCGGAGCTTTTGTAGGACGTTTTAATGGTATTGCACCATGGAGTTCGCGATGGACTAATTCTTCTTGTGTGACTCGTTCTCGAATGCGCTGGCGGAGCCTGGTTGTCCAATCTAGACTGTGTGCAAGATTCAAACGTTGACGAGCATCTTCGACGGAGACTGAATGCTCTCTGCCAAACTGATAGTCTGCGCTCACAGCTATGGTTTCCGCACCTGCTAGTTTCCCCGACATGACTGCCATCGCCTTCGCGTCGAAAGCTTCATCCCGGTGAAGCCTGGCCTTTGCTGCAGCGAGGCCAACTCTGAAATTAAATCCCAACTGACTCTCAAAGGGGTCATCTGCAGCCTCGAAGCAAAACATTCGACAACTGAAGGTGAGATCTGGCACAAGTTTCGCGGACTCGGACCCTGGAGCAGGGACGGGAGAGAATTTAGCGCTTTGGACTACGTGGACCAGATGTTTGATCGCCTTGATGGTGACCACCGTAGCGAGCTGGAGATCAGCGAAAACATAGCCAGAAGGTATGCGGATCCGTAGGCTATCGCTGTCGACCAGAATCGGACCTTTCAAGGATGGAGCAAGCGACAAAGTGCATCTGTGTAAACGGCCAAGTTCCTCCCAAGTTCTTCCTGGTGCTTCGACGACCGATTGTCGTTGACTGACTGGGACCCAAACGAGCAACGAATTGATAGAACAGCGGGCGTCATGAGGGGTGAGCGTCACGTCGAGATAATTAACCCGTGCGACCGCAGTTTCGTCCATGAACCGTAAGCGCATCCGAATCGCTTTGACTGTGCAGTGGACATTCAGTACGGTGGACGGCGTAGAATGCGGCGGAAATTCTGGGACCATCGATGAGGTTGCACACTGCTGGAGAGTTTGAACCGTTTGCAATGCAAGAAGAGTCGAGTATATTAGACCAAGTTCAAAGTGTGTAAGTGCGTCGTCAACATTAAACGTCACATCACATGTAGCGCCTGCGGAATTCATGGGGGCTTGCGGAGTGAATTTGACGTCCACGTTAACACCTTTGATCGAGAGAAGCTGTTTGGTATCCAGGAGGGGACTGTCTCTCTCTGTAACGTGTGGGTCATCCATTGAGAATTCGTCCGCAGCCGCTGCGCGCACAGTCGTGTTCCAGAGCATAAGTTTTCCGACGATCACATTTGTGCCAGAAGTCTCGGAAATCCTCTGCAGGAGGGCAACATCACCAAGTCTATCGACCGGTAGGGACAATTTTGCCCTGATTTGAGAGTATGGCTGAAAAAGTGGGAGAGCGTGCCTCTGGTCGGTATTTATAGAACAGTACCGCAGTGAAAAACCTGTGCTGAACGCGATTCCGCGGGTGATGTCCTTGTCTACGTCGGGATTGACGTCAGAACCCGTAACAAACAGCACGAACCGCGCGACAGAAAACGAAAGAGCACAGCCCGGAGATGATGTTGATGAGGTACGGGGGGGTCTTGCGTGTGAGGAAGGCCAACGGGCGGAAAGCAGCGACAGCAGCATACCCAGAGCTCTGAGTCTTCCAGGGTGCCATAACTCCACTATCCCAGCCTCCGTGCAGCAATGAAGATCGACGAATATAGTGCGAGTATCCAATGTGGTGCACACAAACTGATCATCGTCATTTGCTTCTCCGAGTCCCGTTAACATTCCATTGGCTTCCACAGCTTCCATGGAGAATAAGGTTTCACTGCTTGTGCATTCTGAGCCCCACCTAGACATACGTCGAGTAGCAATGTTTGAGGAATGGGTGCGTAGTCGCAAGAAGAGTGGATACAAGAAGAAGGTGAAGGGGCAGGTCATGCGGAACGGAAGATTTCCGTCAAGCGGCAGATGCTGAGTCAAGGTTGCACCTATACGAAAGCTGGACGAGAATGTAAACACCATTCCTTCAGTTTCCAGCTCCACTGAGAATGGTTCCTCGACTCCAGGAACATCGGCACACATAATCCGTGCAAAAGTTCGTCCTACCCTCACATTCACAGCAATCCGTGGAACCGGCGAGATGAGAGTCGGCAAGAGAGGCTCCGGCTCTCCGCATGGCACATTCTTGCGAGAGTCGAGCTCCGAGATTAAATTGAACAGCATGTCATGCCGGTCTGCGAATGATAGAGAAGCGATCTGGACCTCAAGGAACACAAACGGTGGATTGGCATCACAGCAGGGCCGAGGATCGGCAGACAGCACTGACGGCCAATCTGACAGCGTAGCATCGACCGAGGTGGAACCCACAGAGAAAATGGGAAGGTTGGATTGGGCGACCCCACTCGGCCTATGTAGGGAAACGCCATGGAGTTTGAGGCGAAACAAAAACGCCCGCGACATTATTGACGATTCCTTTCCTAGCCAAGCACTGTGGGCGGGGTTCACCGTTGCATTGCTGGGTTCGCAAGAGCAGGTCGCTGCCTTGAAGACGACGTTGTACTTGTGGCGACCAATTTTCTGTGCTACTGTAACAGAATCCAGATCTAGACGGGCAGCCGCGACAAGTTCGAGAGGCTTGAACATCGGCCAGTTAGCACATGCGCTGAGATGAATACCGCAGTGCACACCTTCATATTTTGCTTCCTCCGCTTTACCATGACTTGAACACGAACATCTGAAGCCACGGAAGACTTGGCACTGTCAGCACATTACAAGTGAGATTCACGCGAGTACTCACTGCACTGAAAGGACTCTTCAACCATGGAGAGGTAGCTGTACTGAGAGAACTGGGAGGCGGAACCGGGATGTTCTTGGTCGCAATCTCGAAGTGCGATAACCAACGCTGAAGATTGTCGGCATCCACATGAATGGCTCCAACCTTGACACGATTGTGGATGCTGCATGGCTCAATGGTACCGTCTCTTGGGCTAAAGCGGGCCGAACCGCTGACAAGAAACGACTCGGGCGAGCGCAGTATTGTCCCGCTGTCGGATGTGCCTGAAATATAGGGTCAGCATCACCTGAACAAACCCTCCGTTTAACATACCCATCTGTACCAAGCCATCTGACGGGATGAAACCGTGAAACTGTCGCACTACGAAATCATACGAGATGGAACCCGTCATCCGTCCTAACGTATCATTCCAAGTGCGGGTCCAAGCACGTCGGAACCCATTGGAAAGACGCGACTTCCAAGCGCCCATCGCAAGGGCTCGTGCGGTCAATGTCTGGTTGCTTGAAGGAACATAGTCTCCGATCGGGTGTAACCGAGGGCTCTGAGCGAAAGAAACATGACCCTTGAACGTAACGTTCTGCACAATGAGCTGGGCTTGAGGGGAGCCAACGTATGAAATAACCGCCCGGTCAATATCCACTTGGACTGTTTCCATGAGCCTTGGGATGAAACGAATAACTTGCTGAAGGGCAGCAGTTACGACGAGGCGGGTAACGGGCCGAACCACAGGATCAAGTACAACGTACAGGCCTGATATCACGGACCATAAGTAGAGCGCCAAAGGTGATGGTGAAAGGTCCGCAAGTGTGAGTCCGCGTCTGTGAGTTGCGCGCGGCGAGGGTGAACGAGGGGCCGGAGGAGGTTCGATCTCTAATGTAAGGCCTTCAATCCTAAAGGATAGTCTCCTGGGTCCATCATCTGCAGAAGAGCGGTAGGAATATACAAAACGATCGATTCGCCAGGTCCGGCTGCCTTTGCGAAAGTATAGACCGCGAATGGAGCGTAAGCTGACGCTCCGGACTCGAATATGGCTGGAGCAGCGCATAAGGACATATGGAGCGAGGTAAACACGAGCGATGTATGAGAAGAAAAGCACGCCAAGAGGCCAGCAGGCAAGTAAGACCCAGGAGGACGTGCTTGTCGGCCATTTGAGCAACAACACCAATCCAAGAGCAAGACTGGCGAAAAGTAACCGCAAGCGGGGTTGAACGGATGGCATACTGTTAAAGCGCGTGGCGAACGAGCCACGGCGAGGAGTAATGTAATGAACCCGGGAGGGTGGTGAATATCAAGGTGCAACAAGTTGGCGGTCAGCTGAGGATCTTGTTACCCGGAACACACGTGGCGCAAACAAAACGCGAGAAAGTCATGTAGTGCATATCATAGCTTTACATAGCACATGTACACTCATTCCCGTAGAGTAAAAGTCACAGTCTCAAAAGACCAACTGATGCGGGAACTGGCCTTTTGTAAGACCAAAAGTGGCTTTCAGGTACTTTGCCAAGTTCGCCTGCTTCTGAATACCCGCAATGACAGCCTTGTCAACCCCCTTCTGGTCAGCTGATTTAGCTTCCGGGAAAGGCTCCTTTGGCTTGGGCTTGCCCTCCTCGAAGAATTCTGCCTCTGCGGAATGTGCACCCTTCACGGCAGCCTTGGCAAAGTATGCGTCGTTGATCTTGGGGTCGATCTACCGCGACGATCAGACCATGGTATTGATATGCTGTGGCAAGACACGCACCTCGAAGTCTTCCAGGTCAACCCTCGTCGAAGTAGCAATGACATATGCTTGGTTCACCCTCCGTAGGGGGACACCATTGATCTTGTAGGGACCCGTCACCAACAACAGCCCGCTCTCCAACTGCTTCAAGAACACCACTCTCTTCCCCCTGAAACGGCCAGCGAGCAGGATGAGGACGGACCCTGGAACGATAGATGGGCGGAGCTTGGAAGGTTTGGGCGATTTGCGGCTTTTCTTTGGTTGACGAACGTCGTCTGCGGGGTAGTAGCGGGGTGCCTTTGACGTGGGCACGAGACGGGTGCTGCCATTCTTCTCGCCGCCAACCTGAACCTCTTTGGTTGCCGGAGCTTCTGGCTCAGAATTTTTGACGCCCTTCACACTACGGCGAGCAACGGCCTGGGGATGCCGGGCGGGAATGCCAGGTGCGAGTTGCTTGCTGCGGGCCATCTGACGACGCGGGTGTCAGCAGGGGTAGCGTCGATACATCCAAAGTGCCAAGGAGACATCCAACGGAAATGATCCTTGCACCAAATGAAGGGTGGTGCACGAGTATGTCGAGTTGGATCTATCTCACTGGCATGAACGAAATCGCACTCACTGGTCGTCAGTCTTGAGGATTTTGTTGTCGAAGGCGTCGATCGCGCGATGAGGGTATACAGCGATGGATGATGTGTCGGAGTTTAACATGTGGGAACTATATTCTCGATATATCCCATACAAGTTGACCCTTCACCGAGTCGCTACTGGCAAGTACTTGCTAGTTGGTGTTGGCACTAATCATATACCTCAGCGATTCGGATACCCACTTCATAATCATGTCTGTGAACGGAACTTTAGAAGGTGCGAAATGTTCAGCACTCCTCGCACTCCCGCCCTGAAGTCACTGAAAGATCCCCGCATGGTCATTTGGTTTGACATCGACAACACCCTCTATTCTGCTAGTACGAAGATATCGCATGCGATGGGCGAACGGATCCATGGTATGTTCACTCATAATGGATACAGACTATTCTCTTGAAGACACTTTCTGCAGCATACTTCGTCTCCCTGGGCCTTGATGAAGACGAAGCGTCGGAATTGCATCTCAAGTACTACAAGCAATACGGACTTGCTCTACGCGGCCTCACGCGGCATCACGACATAGGTAATTGCATCAAGTAGTTGCATTTGACTTGTGATGATAGACTGCCCGCTGCTCAGACCCTCTTGATTTTGATCAGAAATGTGATGGCACTCTCCCTCTGGAGGAATGTATCAAGCCGAACCCAAATTTGAGGAAACTGTTCGAAGACCTAGACAGGACGAAGGTGCGCGTTTGGGCCTTGACAAATGCATACAAGAACGTATGTCCTGCAAACTGGGAGTTGGAACGAGTCCTGACAAACATACCAGCATGCCAATCGAGTGCTCGGGATCTTGAATGTCCAAGATCAAATAGAGGGACTCGTCTACTGCGATTACGAGCAACCAAACTTTACTTGCAAGCCAGAACCAGAGTTCTTTCATAACGTAAGAATTCATCCCAGATTTTACCTCAACCTCGAAACTGACCCACGCTTGCCGTTTCGATAGGCAATGAGGATCGCTAACATTTCCGATGCCTCAAAATGCTTATTCATAGACGACAGTGAAATAAACGTGATTGCTGCTAAAAAGCTGGGGTGGGGCCGATGTGCACACTTCCACGAGACGGGATTAGATGTCGTGGAGGGCGGGAGGAAGAAGACATTAGGGGTCAATGGCGACTCAGCTGCAGATGCAGAAGGGATTGCAGTGATCAATGATTTAGAAGAGCTGAGAACGATATGGCCTGACGTTTTTTCCAGCTGATGGCAGATGAATGTAGATATGCAGATGTAACTATGTACCAGAAGACATGTAAATAAACGATCACCGTCAAAATAACATGACGGCCACGACCTGAGAGGCTTCGTTCACCTCCAATATCACACCATCGTAACCGTACAGTCCTGCGCGAATGTGTGAACAAGCCCTTGATAACAAGTCACTGATCTTACTTGATGTTGCACTCGGCAACGTAATGTTATCCTCGTATTCAGTACGATCGTGCACCATCGATGGTGGCGGATCCCTCGGGCTGAGAAAATGACTGATCGCTTCAAACTGAGATACTTAAATGTGCTGGAAGACGAAGAGAGATCGGATCTCTCACTTTGTCTGTGAAACGCATCCTTGGAGGTGAATCTGGCCCAATTGAGTTACATTCTGGGCAAGTGTAAGATATCACTGACCATCTTCGTCATCCTCTGGTTTTCCCTCTAGCTCCCATGGGCAGCGTTTATATTGTTGGAATAAAGGGGAACCCGGCTTAGAACGACCCACTTAACTTATACATACAAGTACCGATGTTCGTTGCTTACCACGTTGGAGTGTAGTATGATCTTGCGTACCAAGTGCGTTTGACCGGAGATCAGGAAGTCGATGCCATGACTAAAATAATTATAAAAGTCTAATGACCATGACAAGAGAGCGTTCAACAAGAACACATGACTTACAATCTGTGCTCTGGCTCTCGTCCTCTAGCTGCGGGTTGGGTGAATGAATTGCCATTCGCTCGTCATCTTTATAATATATCCTCGATGGTGTTCCCAAATCAATATTGAGATCCTGTGCAGTTGTTTCACCCATGCGGACGTGAAGAGACGAGGTAGAGGGACCAGAAGGGCCATAGAAGTGAATAACAATGCCATTGTTGACCTGTAAACGCAGAATAAAAAGGACAAGAACACGCAGACGTGATGCACTCCTACTTTGACGATAGCTCGCGAAATATCTCCATACATCACAGGACAAAGAGTAACCTCGTCGAGAGGATCATGCCCCGCGTCCCGTGCATCCTTCTGCGTGACAATGATACGCTTGACTTCTTTCGATCTATTATCTGCGATTGCATGCGGCGAGCTACCTTTGAGGCCTTCACTGATAGCATCATCGTCAAAACTGAACCAGACCCCCGGATACCTCAGCTCGTCTCCTGGATATGTTGGACCAAATGTCCGGCTAATCATAATCTTGGCCAATGGTTCCTCGCCGCAACAGATGATGGTATCTTTGTATCGCAGTGCTACTGGGGGATGAGGGTCCCTTGGCTTTCTCAGACAAATTGTGTGCAGTCGCTGATGATAAGCGGAGAAGAGCAGGTCAAAGTATGGACGCAGATGGAGTATTACTGGGGTTGTGGACGCGTTCTCCAGGTCGAATTTGACCTCTACTTGAGGGAATAGATGCTGGAGCGTTCGGAGGGTGGAAATGACTGTCCAGAGAGATGAACCTAGGGGTACTCCGAGATCAGGTGAATACTTGGCGAGAAGACAACCACGGACCTAATTCAAACATCCCTATGCCTGATCCCGGTCTTATGTCATAGTCCAGAGTCGAGAACATGATCAACGTTGCGTATCGTCTTTCAGCGTTATCAAGCAGACTTGTCCCAATTCAGTGCCTTCGCGTCGCGAGTCAGGTGACTCCATAAGCTGGCGCAGATGTACTGGACATACTGGGTGTCATCCTCCACCACGCTCGACAGTATGACTGATGCGCGCCAGCGAACCATAATCAAGGTTCGATGCGCTTGTATACGTTCCCGAATGCTCCAATCAGCTTTTCCAGGTCTTTCGCAAGTACAGTCATTCACTTGGACCCGAAGCCTTACAGTTCCTGGAGGAGATCCTTGACCGTCACGAAATCGCAGACGAAGAAATCGAGTTTTCCATCGAGACAATTTCCAGAGAGTATAATAAACAAGATGGTGAGGTATCTAGCTTTCGTGTCAGCTATGTTCCTGAATGTCTCGTGCAGACGCCGCCATGAAGGTGTCTCTCTCTATCCTCCAGAGAGTATACGGGGCACTTCAAGATCAAGGATCTGGTGATCCCGCTGAAACCGAGCTGCTTGATCCTGAAAGTCATCTGTATGTAGTTGATGCTTTCGAAATGCCAGCTTGGAACTGGTCGCACGAACGGGGGACTTTCGAAAGGTATGCCTCTCGCCGAGATCTCTTTCCTATCATCGTAAAGTTCGAAGATCCTCGGTACCATCGACAATGTCTGGCACAGCAGAGTCACGCATAACTTCCGCGCGCAACAGGCTTCATATCATTAAGCAGAGCATACTACGCAACGAACACTTTTCACCTTCCACGTTACCCTCTCGTGATCGGGAACATCTCGTGACGGTATGATCAAGGCAACGCTATCCGGCGAGATATATTCCCATGAATCTTGAGACAGCTAAAATCGACAAAACAACTTCTGGGCAGAGCTGGAGAAAGATTCCTGCTCCTTGGCATGCTCGCGCATAACATGGAAGGGAAGCTATGCCTTGAAGATGCCGACGGAAACGTTGTGCTAGACGTATCTAAGTTGGTAGGATTGCCAATGTCATTGTGTTGCTTGTCGTGTTTACTTTGACTAAGGACGACCCCGGCGAGGGATTGTACACCGAAGGTTGTATTGCTCTCGTAGAAGGCGAGTATA
Organism: Xerocomellus intermedius; assembly: GCA_038090955.1. Taxonomy (NCBI): domain Eukaryota; kingdom Fungi; phylum Basidiomycota; class Agaricomycetes; order Boletales; family Boletaceae; genus Xerocomellus; species Xerocomellus intermedius. The sequence goes on from JBBPNP010000148.1 coordinate 42,985, forward strand.
CCGAAGAAGGCACCTTGGAAGTGATTGCCATGGGTCAACCGCCTTGCGAAGATCGTGAGACTGCTCGGTAAGTCATTTTCCGATAGGACGCGGAAAGGACACTGACTTTCGTAGCTCAATATATGGTCACATAGACTTTCTCGGGAAGGGTTCGACCACCCTGCTGGAAGATGTGCGTTGGATTTCGTCGTTGCAAGCCATGGCTAATCTGCATCCAGTCGAACTATGCCCGCCGTGTCCGGGAGGAGCTTTCAGATGTCTACTTCTTTTTCTTGTCCGATGTCTGGCTGGACAACCCGAAAACCTTCATCGGGCTTCAAAAGATGTTCGACAACTGCATCGAGAACAGCTTTATACCTAAAGTTATTGTCATGTGTGGGAACTTCACCAGCCGATCAATCATGCAAGGGAGTGGGCAGGATATTCAAAGATATCATGGCATGTTGGGATTTACTTCAAAGCGCATCAAGGACTGAATTTCACCAACAGAAAACTTTGATTCCCTTGCTCAACTCATTGCCTCGTACCCTCAGATCACTCGTACAACTCACTTTGTCTTTGTTCCTGGTCCGCTTGATCTGACGAGCAACGCGACTCTGCCACGGAAGCCGATACTTTCATCTTTCACCCCCCAGCTTAAGGCAAAGGTCCCAAAGGTACACTTTGCGACTAATCCTTGCCGTTTGAAATTCTTTGCGCAGGAGATTGTGATATTCCGCGAAGATACCATGGCAAGGATGTTGCGAAATACAGTGGAAGTCAAGTCAAATGTCACGGGAGAAGATCTGAGAAGATATGTACGCGATGTTTGGTCTCCCCCTCGGTCTATGCTGAGTAGACGTTCCGTAGCTCGTACAATCGGTCTTGGACCAAAGTCATCTGACGCCCTTGACGTCTCAAATCCAACCGACGTTGAGTGATTATGATCACGCGTTGCGTCTGTATCCACTGCCGACAACCGTAAGATTTCGCGCTACTATTCAGATTGCTTTGTGTTGAGTGGCATTGTTCCAAAGATCGTTCTCGCCGACAAATACGAAAAGTACAAGTTAACCTATTCTGGTTGTCATGTATTCAACCCTGGGAGCCTCCTTGCAAAGTCGTTTGCGTTTTCAACTTACTGTCCAGCGGAGACTAGCTCAGAAGAAGGTGTCATTGATATAGATGCGGAAGACCTGTAGTACACACAATTAGTAGCATTGGGAGTATGCGTCGGATAAAGTGACCAGTGGCAACCACTACCTCCGCTTGAATTCAGTTGATGTTGGCACGCTATGCTGCTCGTCCCAGCCGCATCCTTGGCAGAGCATACTACCAGCAACCCCAGCTGGGTCTCTCCCTGAGCCAGCCTCGGAGGACCTTTGTCAGTTTAGACGTTTTCAAAGATGGTTTCCTCGACCTTGCACTTGCCCTTCCAATTCCTCCGTCATGGCCTGCGTATTCCACAACAATCATTCTTTGCACGGTGCTTACTCGACTTGCATTCACCGTTCCGTTCTCAGTATGGGTGAATTCTTATTCACTGCACCCCGTCCAAATTTTCCACTGATGAGTCGTGCAGTCCAAGCGAAGGCAGTGGAGGGCTGAAGAACAGGTTTTACCGCGTTTGCAGTCAGAGGGACCGGTTATTGCGAAAAGGGTTCTCGAAGATATGCAGAGGGAGAAAGCGCGAGGTACGAAGGAGGAACTGCAAACGATCCACCGTACCAGAATGAAAGACGCCGTATGGTCGTATCGCTCTGTTTCATAGGCGCGAACTGAACTCGTTCCGTCAGGTTGCAGCGCGCAGGAAAGAACTGTTCGCAGAATATCATTGTCAACCTGTGACAACGATGGCCGTACCGCCCCTCACTCAGTTGCCCGTTTTCGTTGGGTGCTCTATCGTGCTTGCACGCATATCGCAACACCCCACGCCCTTTGACTCCGAATCCTTTCTTACTCTCTCCACGCTCGTACATCCCGACCCAACTGCGGCCTTACCGATCGCACTTGGTTTCATTACGCTGGCAAATGTAGAAAGTTCCAGGTGGTTCATGACAGACCAACAACGTGAACGCGAAGTCAAAGTGCAAAAGTGGAGGGAGGAGAGGATTGCAAAAGGCGAAAGAGTGATCGAACCGCAAAAGATCATCAAGTCCGCTCTCAGATTGGTATCTGTCGGGAGAATCCTCATTGCAACCATGGTTCCTGGGGTAGGGCTGCCGTCTTTGCGCTGTCCGTTTTCCTGGCTCATTAACTTTGCAGAGTGTTGTCTTGTACTGGGTAACGTCGGCTACCTTTGGGCTTGTGCAGACCTGGATATTCGACTACTGGGAATTACGAAGGAAGAGAAGATTGGCAGCGTTAGCTTCCTCTTCTCCCCTCCCGTCGCCTTCGTCACCGGTTCCCTCTCCTACGGCCAGCCAGCGGCGCAAAAAGTAGATCTTGGTGAGTTTTCGTTCTGTTCAGGGAACCAATGACGACAAAAAGTGGAGTGAGGGCACCCTCTCCTTGGCGAGCAAGTGGTGCCCGATGAATACTTCTTGATCTAATCTGATCCCATACATTTTTCCTGACTGAGACTTTTGTGCTGACTGGAATGCATTCCTTTGATATAGTGAACAGCTCTCGCAAAATCGACACACCACCTGTGACCGCATCTAGTTGTGTTAATTGTTCCTTCCGGTCGGTAAACATAGATGCTAGTAATACCATTTTGCTTGTCGAAGGGCCTCTGCACATAATGGACCTCGTATGCACAGCCACTAGCCTGCCTACTTTGTTATGATCAACTACATCTTACTCGTGTCACGACAAGGCTCGTCTCACATTCATGGAAGAGACAACAAGTAGCATCTCACATTGAAACCTATCACCAGGAAAACTACGCCTTGCAAAATGGTTTACAACGATGGCCCCGAAAGCCAAGGCCAAGATCGTCAAGGACGTTACCCAGCTAGTCTTGGCTCGGCGCACGCGGATGTGTAACTTTCTAGAGTACAAGGGTGAGCGAACATCTTCTCGGACGGCGGGAACATAGATGTGTAACGCATGGTGTCCGTTTGGCTGTTTCGCAGACACAAAGGTCGTCTACCGGAGATACGCCTCGTTGTTCTTTGTGTGCGGGATCGGCTCGGGCGACAACGAACTCATAACGCTAGAGATCATCCACCGTTACGTGGAGGTCTTGGACAGATACTTTGGAAATGTGCGTCGCCCTTTTCCGACCGTGCTCGTTCGAAAGACCTGACGTGGCGACCGCGACAGGTGTGCGAGCTGGACCTGTAAGTCGGAGCGTTCAGTGGCTTTTGAAAGCTTAGCGACGGTTCTTGCAGCATATTCAACTTTCAGAAGGCGTATGCTGTAGGTGCTGTTTCGTGCATACCGCGCAGGCAGCTTATACGTCACATAGATCCTAGACGAGCTTATCATAGCTGGCGAAATGCAAGAGTCTTCGAAGAAATCTGTCCTACGCGTGGTTTGTTCGCAGTACCAGTCGGCGATCTTGTCATTCATGATCCCCCCGCAGGTCACACAGTCAGACAGTGTAGAAGAACAGGAGAGTGGTGATGACATCATAGGGCGTTTGGCAGCACGCAGCGGTTAGATACCCTTCCCCTGCATCCTTTTGTACTCTATGAACCTGTCTTATCAAGGGCCACTAATTCGTTGAAACCCAATATTCTACAACGAGCACCCCGGTAAGCCTCTACACAGCGCATCCACCAACAGCTGACAGAGTCCAAGAGGCACACTGCTGAACGACAATCAAGATACAACAGTACATGAGTAAATGGACGCAGTAGTGTACAGAATGGTTGTGCAAACAGGCTATGAATCTGGTGTCGTGGTTTTGTTTTTTGCTTTATTTAGAATATGCCATCGTACAAGGTCGAGAGTCGCGACAGAGTCTTCTACTGAGGAATGGCCAGTCGATCCATCTCCAGTTTGGATCGATATTCCAAGGTGTTCCTTGGCGCTAATAAACCACGGTGAGTGAATGCTGAGAAGGCGAGAGCGAGATAGCACGGACAGATCCCTCAAAGATCGCCTGTACGGTGGTCCAGCTCGGTGAGGAAAAAGGATGGCAGTATCGATACATTGATGATGTACCATGCGCAACGTCTTGAGGTCGTTCTCTAGAGCATGTCCAATGATGATCGTCTCGGAATTAATGAATGCGTCGAGCGATTGGCGTATCAAAGGAAGCGTCAACGACGCCATTTGGTGTTCCTCCTTCGTGATGCCCGAAAATCGGGTGTTGTAGTCTCTGAGGAGACATCAGGCCAAAAAGGAGGCACCGCAGAGTAGGATACTCACATGACCTCGACGCCATCATCCATCCGGACTAGTTGGTCAAAAATCTCGGTCCCGGCACCATCGATGACTGAGACCCGGGCGACACGCATGCCACCTGTAGTGTAAATCATCTCGCAATCTAGGGCAACGACATCAAAAGCTGTGTCGACAGAATTGTCACCATCGCGAGATTTGGGAGGTCGTGTGAGCGAGAATGGGTGACGGAGGTGAAGATCGATTGGGTCGGATTCATAAAAGACGTGAAATCCTCTTGAACAACCGTCCTCGCTTGTGGTCTTTGAACAACACGAGTATATGCGCAGTTTCTCGCCTTGCAGGCAAGGTTCGGACACGAACGACGACGACATGACTATGACGGACGCACCATTGATCGTTTTGCTGAATGGTTTCCCCCAATGAAAAGTGCACTCGTCGTGGGTAGGGGTGTTGGTGACCATATAAGGCTGACCACAACGCTCACATTTTGCGATTTGGCCGACTGCATGTGGCTTTGATCCCCCCTCACCGTCAGGAATTTCAGTTGTATAACGCGACTGTTGCATGGCATCTGTGGTCATGAGAAGGTGGGCGAGAACGGAGCGGGTGAGACGAAGTGCGTCGAGTTTGTTGCGTGCTTCTGTGCGCGCTGCGATATCCTCATCGGTGCCGACAGAAGGGTGGGAGATGGACGTGGGGACGGGGCGTTTCTTCAGGGAAGCGATCGAGTTTATGACTGCCTGAGACTAGGGATGAGAGAGGGGGGAGGGAGGGTGGTGAATGCGCACATTGCGATAAGTGAGCTTTGTCGAGTTCTTGTGTACCTGCTCTTCTTGGCGCAGGGCATGCTCGGAGGGGAGGGTTGGGTTTGAGGGGAGGATGTTGTCGTACAGGACGACAAAGTGATCATAGAGGCTCTTGAGCATGGCCTGTGACGGTCAGGGAGGGTCAGGGGAGGGGAGGGGCGAACGCGAACGCGAACCTGGCGGACAGGGAGGGCCACCTGCGACTGAGCGGCATTGACTCTGAGGACGGGCGCACCGGACTAGGGGGGGTGAGAGGGTGGAAGCGGGAAAAGGGGAGAGGACGCACGGACGAGGCGCGGGCGGGAAGGGCGACTGGCCTTGGGGCGGATGCGGTTCTGATGCGCTGCGGAGGGGGCTCCGAGGTGGAGGCGGAGGCGGTGAGTTCGAACGGTCTCTTTGCGGGTGCGGCGGTGGGCGTCGGCGCGGGTGTCGCGATGGACGGGGTGCAGAGTGCCGCGTCTGCGTGCGAGAACGGACAAAATGTCGCGTTCGTGCAGTCCGCCTTGCGAGGACACGCCAGCGACTGGAACAGTGTCTGTGTCGAAAACATGCGGTCGTCGCTGTCCTCGGCCCACTTACGTTCCGCGTCCAGCGCCACTGCCAGCGCCTAAAATTTATGAAATAAGTTGTTTTTTTGACCCTCTCGTCTCGAATCACCCCGCCCATGAGCCGCCCCCACCCCGAACCTGGCTTTTGGTCCGACCTCAGGTCCGCAAGATGGGTCGTAAATCCTGGTACTTGCTTTTTTCACGTCTCCCCGTCCCCTTGAGCTCATACACACCCAGCTTCCTCATTCAAGCTCCTCCTCGTACCTCTCGTTCTCTACATAAACTGGGAGGTCCTTGCCCCGTTCGTCGCCCAGGGCCTCCCAAACCCGTTCAGACCCCTTCTCTTCCTCTCTTACCCCATCCCCTCCTCCCCTGACTCCGACGTTCGCTACCAAAAGGGTTATCTCGATCTTGTCTTCGTTGCATTCTACATCGTGTTTTTCTCCTTCGTCCGCCAGATCATCACCACCAACATCTGTCATCCTATAGCGCGCTATTTCGGCATAAAGCGTCTCGCAAAACTCAACAGATTCGGTGAACAGGGCTATGCCGCCGTCTATTTCGCCGTCATGGGTGCTTGGGGTTTTGTCAGTACCGCGTAGCCCCTCCCCCAACTCCCCTCATGACGCTCCTACTTAGCACATCATGTCTCAATTGCCAACTCACTGGTACCAGACCGAGCACTTTTGGCGAGGTCACTTTTGTCCTTTCGGGGCTCCTTCAGCATTCTGACACCCTCCTGTCCATAGGTTATCCTCACTGGGATATGATACCTAGCTTGAAACGATACTACCTCATGCATTCCGCTTACTGGTGCCAACAGCTCATTGTCCTTCTTCTCCGTCTCGAAAAACCACGCAAGGACTACAGCGAACTCATTGCCCACCACTTTGTCACACTCTGGCTCGTTGGGTACGCCCCTCTTTCATTCAACAGGGTCACCCACTCACACTCCTTCCCAGATGGAGCTATCTGGTCAACATGACGCTCATTGGTAACGCCGTATATATGAGTATGGATATTCCGGACGTCTTTCTCGCTGTGACTGTCTTCCGACTTCATCCCTTGGTTTCGTCTGACCGCTCGCCACAGATCTCCAAGATTCTGAACTACCTGCAATTCACTCGGGCAAAACTAGTTGCTTTTATAATATTCCTTGGCGTGTGGACGTCAGTCATCCCCCTTCCGTTTCTCTTGTGGTTATCGATGTGTTTTGCGACAGATACTTCCGGCACTATTTAAACATCGTAATGCTCTGGTCCGTATGGTACGAATTCGACCTGGTTCCGTGAGTAATGTCACCATCCTGGCTTCACAACACTTCTGACCTCCACTAGTGAGGCCAACCGAGTCTGGGAACCAGAGACAGGGGCCTGGCTTGTTTGGTGGATGAAGTATCAAATCTTTACTCCTCTTCTACTCCTCCAGATCCTCAATTTATTCTGGTACTACTTCATCTTGCGCATTGCTCTGAGGTCCGTCATGCCATACTGTCATGCTACATGTCCTGATGTAGGACCTGTAGATCCCTAAAACCCTCTACCATGACGGACGACAGATCAGACGACGAGGATGACGATGATGCTGATGCTGATGTCGACCACGAAAAGGAAGAGTGAACATGTTTTCAAGAACAATAATCTGAACGCTACAATTTCTTCTTTCATATACCAACATCATATCATATAGTAGAGACGAATACGTTTTGAAGTGGGCCCAGCTCGTTCACTCCCCATCGTCAGGGTTATTGTCAAGAACGGTTGACTGGGTTGTGTCAACGATGGGTCCGCATATACCTTCTTGATCGGAAAAGTCCTCGTCCTCTTCCCAAGCATCAAAGTTCACCTTGACACCCGGGCCAGCCTGTGGTGTTCCGGTATTGTTAGCTGGGCGACTGGGCCAACGTTTCTCCCGCTGCATGTCAATGGGATCCCCGGAAGCCATGGATTGCAGTGCCAACATTGTGTACTGTCCGACAAGTCAGCGATGTATTCCGCCGAGAACAACGCCAACGTACATGCGCATCGTTCCCCGCGTTGTGGAGATATGTCGTGCTGATTTGGAGGTGTCTGCAGACACGCTCTAGCGAGCGGCGGTTGCCACCTGCTTCACCCTCGAGGGCGGCAAAGAGGTCCGATGTATCGATGATGAATATGCCGTTTTGTGGGGGTACATCTGGGAGCATGAATGCCATGTCGGATAACACGACGTCCACGTCCTTTGACTTGAGATACCTGTCGTTCACGTTAGACGCACACGCGAGCGAGCGATGGGGAGCACACGTACTTGATATCCTGGTTATTGTCGTGGAAAATCAAAAAGAGCGGACCACGAGATTGAAGGTCTTCAATGAGCGTCTGGATGCGGTTCTTGAACGTCGCCTTGTTGACCTCCTCGCTCGTACCGAATCCATAGTACTGCTCGCGCGTTCACGAGGGACGTACGCAGTTAAAGCAAAGCAGCGTACCTCTCTGTGATTCGGGACGAAGGTGTTTGAATAATACTTGTGTTCCTTGACGATGAGATGGCCTTGTTCATCGATCTGCTTATCGTCCTCCCAATGGACGGTGCTCCAGCCGAATTCGGTGAGGAGGGTATGATCCCTGTCCCACGCCTCAAAGTCGAGGGCACACCACACGCCGCGTTTCTGGGACCAAAAGGAGCGCACGCGCTCGAATATGTCGCGGCGTGCATTGAGGGTCGGATCGACGCCCTTGAGACGCTTGTTGTTTTTCTCGACTTGCTGTGGGGTGATCAGAAAGGACGGGGGCGATGAACGGGCGAGAAGAACTCACCTTGAGGGCCTTGCGAAGGTCCTCTCTGGTGCTGAAGTGGACGGGGGATACGTGCCTGAGGCTGGACTCGGTGAGGAGACAGTCGGAGTAGGGCAGCGGGATGGGGTGCGCTGTGAGCTGCATGGCGTGCAGCCAGTATCTTATGTACTCGACCTGGGCGGAGGAGAAGAGGAGACGGGTCTCAAAGTTTTGGAGGGTGCCCATGTAGAGCTCTACGCCCTGGACGCCATCCTTGTGTAGGGGGTGGTCAGGGTGCACGAGGGTGTCCTGGGCGAGGACGGCCTTGAGGGGGCTGCGATCGAGCGGATCGGGGAGTGCCTGATGCCTGTACACTGCTCTGAGGGATGATGGGGACGACGACGACGAGAGCGAGCGTACCATTCAAAGAAGATGTCTGTGTAGCGATAGTAGCCAGTGATCACAGGCGAGACCATATTATCAAGCCCTAAAATGGTAATCCGCCGTCGCGTCCAACAACCATGGCTCAGACCGTTCAGAAACGAAAACGTCCTCAGCCAGACGACGACGACCACAACGCGTCCTCGGCCCCTCCGAAACGCACAAAACACACCGCCCGCAAGAGCACAGGCGGTGGTCCACCCGTCGCGTCCTCCTCGCGCGACAAACATCCCCGTGAGCAGCATACGCGATCCCACAACGCCTCATCTAATCCGTCCCAGGCCAATCAGATGCCGCCGAGCAGCCTGCCCAGCGCAAGAAACGCCGCTACCGTCCTGGCACGCTCGCACTCCGCGAGATTCGCAAGTACCAGCGCAGCACCGACCTCCTCCTCCGAAAGCTCCCTTTCTCTCGCGTCGTACGTCCCCGCTCTTTCTCTCATCGCGCTTGCATCACGGGTCGACCATACAGGTCCGCGAAATCGCGCTGGATATGATGACCGACACCAACTATCAGACGGGCGAGGCCGCATTGCGCTGGCAGAGCTCCGCCATAATGGCCTTGCAGGAGGCGACAGAGGCCTTCCTCGTCCATCTGTTTGAGGACGCGTACGTGACTTTCTTCCTTTGCCCTTCTCCCCTGAGATGCTCCACCCCTAGGAATCTCTGTGCTATACACGCCAAACGCGTCACCATCATGCAGCGTGACATACAGCTTGCCCGAAGAATACGTGGACCATGGGGTGGTCTTGGTTGACTTTCTTTCAATCCAACACGCACCCCTTTGTCAGTCCACCAACCACTTAGTAACTGCGATGTGTCACAAGAATGCATTGTACATTGTAATATAGATCTGAGTGAGGCAACTACGCAGGTGTGTCAACGGGCAAAGCGCAAAATCCAATAAATACAGTGCTTGAAAAGAAAACATGGAGCATGGAAATCAATCCGACGTGACCGCAAAATGCAAGGAGTAATGGAGTTGCTGAGACCTGACAAGGTTCCAAAATCGTCCAGGTAGTGATTGAAAAAAAGAAAGAAACCCTGCGTAAACCGGGAAAAATTAAGTTAGGAAATATCCATAGTGTGCGTCGACGTTGTGTGTAATGACTTTAGGTATGATTATGAAGATTATGATCGTTGAGGATAGTTGCGAGGGCGAGGGTATCAAATGAGTGTGTCCAAAGGAATGAGATCCACTGAAAATAGTGGAGATGCAGGGGGTGGGGTGTTATGCCATGAGCGACGAGATAGTCTTTTGGGATGCAGCAGTCCGCTAACGCGCATGCGTAGGTGCTTTAGAAGAATATGCACCAGACACAGGTTTTAGCGACGACGATTTCTTTGTTGGGCCTTGTTCGGGTGAAAGCCAACTCGACCGTTGCAGGCTACTCTGCGATGGAGCGACACGCAGGGAGCCAGACGTTTTACCACCCCGAACATCAGTATAACTTCCCGACCGAGAATCTCCCAGCGTCTTCGCCATCCGAGTAGCATCGTCGCTGGAACGTCTTTGATGCGACCCAGAGGAACGGGGGCTCGAACCACGACTGCTAGAATTCACCCCTTCAGAGCTGTAGTTTCTGGAAAGTGAGGTCGAGCTTTGTTGAGGGGACTGCTGCCCCGACGACCCAGTATACGAACGAGGACGAGCGCCGAACTGACTCATCATGAATGGGGCAGTTGGAGGAAGTAAAGGCATATCCATCCCATAAAAGGGAACGCCATTGACCGTCGGGATAGCAGGCATTACGGGAACTGGGGGGATTACAGGAACTGGTGGGACATTCGTCCATGCGTATGGGTTAAACGCAACCCGAGGATCGTATGGCGGATGGAGCGACATCCCCTTTGCTGAGTCCGAGACCACAGACATGCGTCTACTGGCACGTTTACCATCCCGTGCCCTGACGTCCTCCGATGACGTCGTATGAGCAGAGTAAATCGAGGGCGGTCTCGAGAAGCTGTACTGACTTCCAGGCGTGGTCAGTACAGAGCTTGAAGGGGAACCTTCGTGAGGTGAGACGGGAGAGAAAACCAGCTCGGGTGTATACTTGTGTGACATGCTCGACTTCCCAAGCGACGCATGCATCGAATCTCGAGATGCAGAGCGATCGCGGTCAGGAACCCGTGGAGATAATGATGCCGACTCGAGCGGACGCCCAGCACGAGAGGCCTCACGTCGTGCTCGCGTGGCTTGAAGTTCCTTAATATAAGCACGCTCCCGTTCCTCTGCCTGTTTTCTCGCCATCTCTCTGGACCTTCGTAACTTTTCCATCTCTATTCGTTCAGCTTCCCGACGAAGACGTTCTTCCTCCCGGAGAAAATGCGAAACAGTCGGTTTTGGTGGTTCATTCAGGGAGACCAGAGGACGCGAGGGAGGCTGCCGAGGAGCAACAACCCTCGAAGCTCGGTTTGCTTGCGGTGGAGCAGTCGCCCGACGATTCTCCAAGGGAAGCTGTGCTGCTCGTTCCCGACGTTCCCGCTCTTCGCGCAGGAATCGAGCCTTCTGTTCCTTGTTCTTCCGGATGCGAAGGACGTAGCCCAAGGGTATCTGATCATCCTTGCCGTCATCATCTGCAAACCGGACTCCTCGTTTTGGAACGGGATCGTTTGTGGCTGCAGATCCAGAAGTCGTCGGCATGTTAAGTTGTTGCGCGGCCAATGGAGCCTTGGGCAACGCTAGCTGGACATTGCTAGGCTGAGGTGAAGGTGACAGTTTGATGGGTAAATCTTTGGATTGTGACAGGTCTGATGGGGGAGAGAGTGGCTCCAACTCCAATTCTTTCGTTTGAGTCGCAGGAGGATCGGGATCTACAGGCGGAAATCTGAACATCCATAATAACGCTCAAAGGAATGCACCCACTCAAAGTCAAAGGTGGCAGTGTGAAATCCAAGGCAGGAACAAACGCAATATCTGCCTCCACGTCCTCGTCACTCTCCGGCACCGTACCAGCCAATAGCTCGAGTGACTCCGAAAACTCCAACGCAGCCACCCCCAACTGAGACCCCGGAATGCGAGTGCGGATGATTTCGCCGGAGTCCAAGCGAGTCCAAAGCTGAAGCCTATCCTCAAAACAGGGACGCAAAACCCAATTCTCGAGACCGCTGCTGCAAAGGCTCACAGAATCGGCCAAAGGGAAAACATCATCCTGAAAGTTTCGGTGGCTTTGTGGTTTCGGAAAGATCGACTTCGATGCAAGCGGGGCAATTTGTGATTCTGCGGAAGGAGATAGACGGGCTAGACGAGCTAGAAGCGACTTTTTGTGCAGTTCGGACTCTAACGTCTCACGACGACGAAGACATCGAGAACTATTGGACGAGCGAGGGAAAGGTATGGCGTCTGAGGACTGGAACAGCGGGGGCGAAGTGGACTCGTGCACAAGACTGTTCATGATCATAGTACGTGCATTAGCACGTGCGGTGGCCATCTGTTGAGGGGAATACGATGGGGTGTGAATGTCGTCGGCGTTGCCATACAGGTCATCGGACTGCGAGGATGCATCGTCCATTTCGTTGGAGCCGGACTTTGGAGGGCGGAGAGCGTTCTGGGATGATTGCCAAGGGGGGGAATGGCGTCCCTCGGGATGATCGCTGACTGCAGCGTTCTTTCCCCCTAACCAGGACTTCCAACTGCCCTTCTTGCTTGGAGTGCGTGGGAGGCCGTCATCGTCGGGTGTGCGGAGGGTAGTTGAACCGCTCGATGAGGAGGACGATGAATTTGCAAGGTCGCTGGCGACGAGGGGGGGTGGGGATGGTGGGTTTATCGAGGAGAGATGTTTTCTCGAGAGGGAGGGGAAGGCCCTGGACTTCTTGTGAACGAGACGGGGCCGGGATGTGTCGTCGACGGAGGAGGAAGAAGAGGGCGCATCCGACTTGTCGCTGCGCCTGGAGGAGGCGACGAAGACAGAGGCCAGTCTGCGCATCGAGTGGTGGTGGAGAAGAAAGGAGCGATGTGGACTTTGCGAGTGGTGTTTAGAGCATTACAAATGGGACTGACGTGCACGGGTCTGCTAGTGACCGCAATGGTGCGGCGGTACGGCAGTTCCCTACCGAAATAGCCGGCAACGACGACAACGAGGTCGACTGCTGTAGAGCGCCGGGAGGGCTTTTTTACTCACACCGACGTGTGAAGCCAATCGAATTCGGGAGCTTTCATAGATCTCTTTTCCATGCCTCTCGCCGCTGAAGAACATAACTCGGGCACGTTCATCGCCAGGTGTGAAAGTCATCGCGGCAGACCCTGATTCTAATCTTCCCCTCCGTGTCGCCTATCATTCCACCACCGCACCAGTCGTCGCTCGTATCGCTCCACCACCCCGCACACAAAATCACAATCGATCCCCGCCCATCGCGCCGACTTTTCAACGATCATTTTTAGATCTCCCGAGAGATTTCCCAGCACATCTTTAGCATCGTAGATCGTGTACATCTCACCCGGCTCAAGGATGCCCATGCCCCCATCATTTTTCTTTGTTGATGGGAGCCCTCGTCCTCTCAGACCGGGTCGTTCGTCTTGCATCGGCTCCGTTGTCCCATTCGCCAACGGAAAATAGTTGTCAATAACGCGGTGTTCTGTTTCGTAAGACCATGTGCATTCAGTGTCACGTTCGTCTCGTGCCTCGTGAGACCACCCACCATCTCTGTTCGGATCTACTAACACTTTTTGGCAGAAATCAAGATATTCATCCAGGGCCGCATCATCTAGATCGCCCACAGACCTGTTGTACCGTTAATACCACAACACAAACAAAAGGCGTCGTGACCAACAGAGGCACCCGGGAGCCAAACCGATGACTGTTGACACGAGTTTCCGTGTGATCTGCCTCTTTCACGGCCGACAAGAATTCAGTCACCGCAGGAAATGTGCACGCCACGTCATCTGAGCTTTTGGGGAGTCTAGAACAACGTCAGTTCGTGAGGTGATTATGTATTTGCACGTAAAGGTCCCTGCCTCTGTTTCCCATCCAGCCCATACACGAGTTTGAGCGCCACGATGGCAGTAGCAACGAGAGAAATTTCAGGGGGAACATTGTCATGCTTCTGGCTGTCCGCGTCTCTGCTAGATAATGGAGGCGCTGATGAACCTTGGAGGGACAATCCTAGAGAAAGCGTGTTTCCGACCCTCTTTGTCAGGACATACAGCATCGCTAAACAACGATTTCATCCGGAGGTGACTCATTTGTGCAACGAGTAAGCGTACGAGTGCCACAAAAGCATTCTTGCACGACACGCCAAAGGACTGGAGCAGCATTGAGTTCCGGGATGACGATGTCAAATGTTTCATAAAATCGGGTAGCGAGACGAGTCGCAAGGCGATGCAAAGACAAAGCTTTTGGCGCGTGCTACACGTGGCATCGTTTAGCATCTCCATCATTGATGAACCTAAAGTCATACATGAGGAGACAATGCCTGAACAGCATGTTTCGTGAGGTGACATGTAAGCGATGATGGGAAGGAGCGAGCATGATCGAGATATGGAAGCGAGTGTGATTCGATGGCACTGGGTGGGTGGATCAGCACCGTTTCATACGCGATCATAAAGGAAAGGTCTCGACGTGGCTTACTTGATGAAGTCCATGTAGACGACCGGCAGCCGAATGGTCCAGCACGCAAGAATGAGCACTGCGATCGTGTTCTCAGGCCGATCTGCTCGGCTTACAAAGGGATTTTTGGAAAAAGTTTGCATGTCGTTCCTAGCACGAGGTTCGTCATCGGAAGATCCGTCGTTTGCCGAACTGACTTCGGAATTCTCTTCCAGGAGCACTGCAATTTCTGGGGCAAGCATTTCATTTTCGCTTGAAGAGGAGTTTCTGTCAGGCACCGAAGCAGTGCTCTCCGGTGAGTAGGCATCCTCCTCATTCTCAGGTCTCGATTGACTGTCCCTCTGTCCAGTTTCCTCGGGTTCACGTTGATACCCTTCTTGCTCTCGGGTGTAGTGGAAAGGTTCTGCGGGCGGTGGGTTTGGAATAAGATTCAGATGAAATGCCCACAGGTCTCTGCAAATTGTCTGACACGATGAATATGCTGATAATCCAGGCAAGTCCCAAGAGCGGACACACCTCAAACTCAGGAGGGAGATTCCAGAGTGCTATCAATGCTACTACTTGTTTCCGAAAGAGAAGTTGGATACACTGATAATAATGAAAACGGGCTCTGTCGCCGTGATAGACTGGACCCCTGGTCAGCATGTACTATGAATGGGTCGAGGATCGCGTACGTTTCGGGTCCGCTCTACTGGCCCTTTCCTTCTTCTTTCGATTAGACTTGAGAGTGCGTTTCTTCATCATATGGGGGCCCACGTCGTCTGCTTCTTCGGACTCATCGACGTAGTGCTATCATGCACGAGTGGCATGGCGATGATATGTCCATTAATCCAGCCCCGCTGAAAGTGCTCACCTGAAGAACATGACCCTCACTGCAGGTGACAAGGCCTACGGAATTCTTCCGCCACTGCCGCGACCCACATATCAAGCATTTCTTACGAGGCGCCATGACAGAAGACTATCCTCCAAGAATGTAGTTCAAGCCCAAGTTAAACTTTAAACTTTACGGAGTGTCACTTCGCTTGAACCACGTGACCTTTCAAACGTGCCCTCTGAGAACTTTCCTTCGACTTCAAGCTTTAGTTTTCTTGTGCACTTTGCGAGGCCTTGATTCACTGTTGCAAAGTTCATAGAGCGATAAAATGAGGGGTTTCCTCTTCGTTGCCTTGCTGGCGGCGCTGGCGACGGTGGTATTTGCGTGAGTCGTGTCTTCATCGGGTTTCATGAACGACTGACCAAAGTGGCCCTGTGACAACAGATGGACGAAAGTAAGTGAGCTGGGAGGGTGCTCTTGACAGTTACTTATATTCAGACATCCATCTCAGGAAGACCATGAAATTTTTGACATCGTTAGCGCACTAGAAGCATCCGAAGGTCCGTCTTAATGATGTCAGACACCTGGCTCGAGGCTGAAATACGGTTGCTGTGGTACTATGCAGGCAAGGGAACGACATTTTACTCTTGGCTAGAAGTCTCTCCAACGGCCACTCTCACGGAGATCAACAAAGCATACCGGAAGAAAAGCATACAGCTCCAGTCAGACCCGTCCACTGATGCATTTCAGAAAATGGCTAATGGTACCACAGTCCTGATAAGAATCCGGGTGTCAAAGGTATCCAAGAACGGTTTGCAAGACTGGGTGTTATCGTCAATACACTGAGAAGTCCAGAGGGCCGTAAACGGTTCGTGTGGTCGTTCGCGATGGATGGCAACGGAGCTAATGTCGAGGACAAGGTATGACTTTTTCTTCAAGAACGGCGTGCCAAAATGGAGGGGCACTGGATACTATTACTCGAGGTTCCGACCGGGGCTTGCGGTAAGTGCAGTGATTGCGTTGTGATGAATGGCTAGCTGGACAGCAGGGTTACAGACGGTGTTGATGTTCTTGGTGATTTTGACAAGCGGGCTGCAGTATCTCGTGCAGAAGGTAAACTATAGACGGGATCTTGAAAAGGTGCGCCAGACGATGCGTGACGCAAGGATGGCAGCATGGGGGCCAAAGATGGTGCCACTGGAGGAGAGGCGCAAGGTGAGTTGTTTTCAAGACTGTGTGGCCCTGGTGGGGAACACGGGCCATTGTAGGTCAAAGTAAACCTTGGGGGTGGACCACGAATCGACGAAGGGGGCAATATTGTTCCCGGAAAGGTGGTTGACATGGTTGTGGATGGCAACGGAGTTTATCTTGTGAGTCGGCCGATGCCACCATGGGACAGCTTGACGGAAGTATACGTTATCAGTGCGACGGCCCCGAGATGCATTTGCTTGACGAGTCATCGGCGACCCCCCCTGCTATCTCGAGGACGTGGTTCGTGTCGTTGGTGAGCGGGCTCGTGCGGAGAAGACAGGCGGATGACGTAGTGGAGGAGAGCGACGAGGGGAGTGAGTCTGGAGGGGGCGGTGCAGTGGCGGTGGGTGGGGAGACGGGGAGACGGGCCCCTGCGAGCAAGGGTGGTGGACGGCGGCGGCGGGCAGTGCGAAGGGG